>QEPC01012389.1:4169558-4193587 GCA_003113815.1 Sphenodon punctatus
TTATTTATTATTATTAATTATAAAAATAATAACGTGGGTGCCAAATCCTCCTTCACAGTGAGAAACAACATTGTGCAGCATAAACACAGTCAGCAAGCTTCTGCCTATAATATGGAAGTGCAGAATGCACTTCTCTGTTTGGGGCATATTTATGAGAGTCTGGACCATGTTTAAGTGCTGATCATGCACAGTGTAGGATCCAAAGAATCTGGGGCCCTTTGTGAAATGGAGGTTTGGGCTCCTTTCTACACTGGCACTGATTCACCCTTTTGAAAAAAAAACACGTTACCTTAATTTTTGATATTCATTAAACCTAACATCCCCTTCAGGGGGCAGAGCTCCTTGCGTTGCAAGCCCATATGTTACACATGCTCTTATCTCTAGTTTACTCATGATCCTCCCTCCTGAATTGCTGCAGGCCCTCCATGAGGCGGGGATCCCTGTGATTGAGATTCTGTAGCCCTGTATGTTACACGAGCGCTTCCTTTTCATGCTCATGTTGTCATTTCAAGATGATTCATGGACCCTGTGTCTTGAGACCACTATGAGCTTCCTCACACACATGGGGGCCCTGTGTGGTCACAGTTTGCTCTTGCCTGGATCTGGCCCTGGCCCTGGCCATGCAGATGAGTTGGGCTGATCCAGACTCTCAGGGAGCAACACTCCTATGCAAGTGTGTGTAATGAGCAACAATGCTTCTCACTGTGAGTGTGCATTTAGCACCCACTTACACTTAGTGTGGCATATTGATGCACAACTTACATGTGCAGAGTCCCCTTGCACACCTGGACAAATAAGGATAGTGCCCTTGTCTTTGTCTATAGGGTTTCTTCCTGATGAATCTGATCCATATGTAGTTTGGAATTGCCCTTCTGCAGATCTAAATAGGGGGTTCTAATAGTACGTTTCCACTGACAAGGGTAGCTGCCACACCACGTAAGCCCTTTACAGTATGTGCACCTTGGAATTATTTATCTGATTTTAGTGCAGGAAAAGTAGAGAATTTTTTTCCTTATGAGTTCATATATACATTCATAGAAACGGTATGCTACATTACAGAAAAGTTTGGTTTCCTGTAAATTCAGAAACCACATATTGAGAATCACACCAGAAAGTATACTAAGAATCAAGTGGCATGTGCGGGGGGGGGGGGAAACTTCTGTTACTTTGCCTAAATAAATTTAGGTTGCAGTGCTGAAACTGCAAGTACTTCAACACGTCCTAAGGCTTCCATCCAGCAACGCGGTTACACGTGCTTAATGTAAAGTGTGCAAGTGCTATTAATTGTACAAAACTATTCCTCAAGTACAAATCTCTTCAAGAGTTACGCAAATAAATTATGACAGTACCTTTTGGTCCTGATTCTGCTCCCACTAAAGGTTAAGGCAAAACTCCACTTGATTTCATAAGGAATAGGGGAAAACAGACATAACTCTTAACTCCACTTTAACACCACTTTAACATTTCTTAATACATGGTGCAGGGCTGTATTGGTGCCCTATGCAGCCCTGCAGCATGCATAAGAAATGTTAAAGGGGAGTTAGCATTATGTCTGTTTTCACCCATACTTGTAACAGGATAGCCCTGGACTGTGAGTATTTTCAGGATCTGTCCCACAAACAGCAGTCCAAATAGCACTCTTTCCCCAAATTACATTTCCTATACAACGTAAAAGCCCTCAGTCTAATATATATAGCTGAACATAATCCACTTCCCAACAGTTCATACAATCACAATTCTGCTTCATATACTTTACAGTTCTACTTGAGGGTGCCTGTAGACACAGATCCCTTGTCTACACCCCCTTGTCTATACCCATAAGGATTTATGAGCATCTCTTAGTCCCGGCCCCCTGGCCAGTTCTGCTCTTTTGGCTACAACATCTGTCCTCCTCTCCCCCACCCCCTTTTAGTCAGCTAGATTCCAGAGCTAGGCTGGCTCCCTGGCACCCCTTCATTTGAGCCTTCTGGGTCGACTTTCTGCCCCTGAGGCAGAGCTCAAAAGTTGCTCCTTGCCTCTCCCAGGTGGTCTAGTTGTGGGCTTTCCAGCTCAATCTTATACAGCAGAGGTTCAGCTGGCTTGCAAAGCCATGCCCAGCTGGAACCACACAGGTGACCTTAACTGGCTTCCTAGCCACATGGCAATTTAAAGGGCCAGATGCCTGCTGGAGCCCAGCTTGGTTCCTTGGGGGCTGCATCCCTAAAGGGACTTAGCCTGGCCTCATCGGCCTAACTCTGTGGGCACTTAGCATGTCCCTGTTACACTGCTCTTATCTTTGTACAGATATCTTCTCGTCATGAAATTTATTCTGATGAGTATTTTAATTTAAGTTTCACTAAGCTTAGCCTTTCATTAATTTAAAAAAAAAAAATCCTGGTGTGATTAAAATTAGTTATTATTCTTTCAAAACTTCTTTATCATCCACAAATATTTTTACAGCTGTTAGAAATATTTACATTTTTGGTTGAATAAACAAGATTAAATCTTTGCTGCAGAATCTGTTCTTCATAGTGTTTTTTGAGGAAGTGTGGATTTTAAATGAAGTAGGGAGAATTCTAAGTAAGCTACTGTGCATGCATCCTATACAAGAAATTATATATATATATATATGATTATGTATCATACACTAAAAACAAATGAGATGTTAGCCCATATTAGCCTGCAACTGCCACATGTTCATCCACTGAATTATTAGGTGGCTGCCAGAAGTTAGCCCGCACTCGCCACATACCGTCCACTGAACACACACATCATTTTTGAGGAGGTTGCAGGCCCACTGCGCATGCTAATGGGTGCCCATGTGTCCATGGCCCATCTGTTAGATTCGCCTACAGCCTCGTCCGTATGCAGGTCCGCTAGCAACATAGAATCCCACTTAGCATACCCAGGCAACTAACAACCCAGGGGGAGAGAAAGGAAAGCTTGTGATTT
Source organism: Sphenodon punctatus (assembly GCA_003113815.1). NCBI lineage: Eukaryota > Metazoa > Chordata > Lepidosauria > Sphenodontia > Sphenodontidae > Sphenodon > Sphenodon punctatus. The sequence goes on from QEPC01012389.1 coordinate 4,172,490, forward strand.
CCTTGTCCCCACCCCCCTGGGACCACCTGTCCGTTGGGACAGCCGGCTGCACCAGAAAACTCCCTGTCCCCTCGGAGCTGCAGCCCAGTTGACAAGTGACACTAGGGGCAGGGAGCTAGCTCGCTAGTGCGCCAGCCAGCCCAGCTGACACGGCCCCAGGGGGACAGGGAGATCGCTGGCACAGCCAGCCGCCTCATCTGACGGGTGGCCCAGGGGAACAGGGAGATCACTGGCGCCACTCAGTGAAGGCTGCTGCAAGCACATGAAATGCAGGCAGGAGGCTTCCCATGTATTCTGTTGGACACACTGAACCTGTGAGTTGCAGCTGCATGGGGGCTCCATGGAGTGACCTCGGGCTCTGGCGGGTTTGTTTTTACCCATAGGCCCAGCGCTATTAAAAATGAGTGAGTATCTCCTTTGTGTTGTGTGGCGAAGTCTTGTTTGAAAGCAGCAGTTTACAAGCTCTAGCACTGCTGGCGTGAAGTTCTGAGGAGTCGTGGCACATCTTATACTGATAGCCATACACTTATACATTTCCATGGATTTGTTATTCTTGTCCATGGACTTGACGTTCTGTAAACTTCAGGCAAAATACTAGATTTTTTCTTTCTTTTTTTCTAGTATGCTTATGGGGTAAATTTTAAAAAGCACCTAAATCCTGTTCTCAAAAAGGATATAGGCTGAGCTCCCAGAATCACCTATTCATGATTACAGGGCTGGCCTTACCACAGGGTGACCTGGGCTAACTGCCCCAGACCCCGCTGTTGTCTCTACTTTAAGGGGCCCTACATTGGCCCCTGTTCTCACCAGGGCAGGGTGAAGGGCCCTCCCTCCCTCCCAGCAGGGTCCCAAATACGACAATGTGTAGGGCCTTGCAGAGGGTGCGTCTGTGGGGGTGGGGCCACAGGAGAGGGGATGGGACCATCTGGGACCCTGCATTTTATCTTCATCCTGGGTTCTACAAATGCTAAGGCTGGGCCTTTATGCATAGTCCCAGTGGCATTAAAAGGATTGCCAGTGAGGAAGTAATTTCAGAACTACAGTCTTAGGTAACTGGGATCAAAAGTATGTGAGACTCTGATCCTTAAACTAATCTGTCAGTGCAGATCCCATTCTCTATAACGCTTGTTGCCAGGGGAATGTTTTGTAGATCAGGTTGGAAGTCACATTGGGAAGAGGTGGAGGGTTAGAATGTTTGGTTTGTGTATCACTTAAGCGCTTTTGCTTCTGGAAGGGTATGATCACCCTTTATTGCATCTAATTTAGGGCTTGTTTACTGCCCAGTAAAAATGTTGATTTGTAGCATTCATTCAAGAGCAGCAATTCAAGGTGGTAACCTCAGTTTATTCACTGTAGAGGACTGAGTTCTACTCCTGCATCCAATGAAGCTGTTATTTGAGACCAGCTGCCCTGGGTCATATGTCTGTCTGTAAGGAAAAAAAATGCAGAGTACGTAGTTTCTGTCTATAATGATATTTAAAGAGGAGTGATTTGCACCTGCGGCTCCAGGGTTGCTGCAGCTTGCACAATGAAGCCGTGGAACTCATTGGGGAAATTTCTCTTAATTAAATCTGAGTTTTAAAAAAATGGATGCACATTCTCTGTTTTAAACTGGAATAAGGGTAGGAGGGGATTATCCAGATTTGTTAATAAGGCCTAAGAAACCATTTGTTCAGAACTGTTGACTACATGCTTACTGATGAAGGGCAGGTTTGGTTAATAGGGTTGTTTTCATTTACTCTGCAAATCTTTAATCAGGCCAAAGGTTTTTCTGTCCCTTTATTATTATTATTATTATTATTATTATTATTATAATTTTGTAAAGATATCTGTTTAAACTGAACCCATTAAATAGAATGATTCTGGAATAAATGTGTAACAAGCTCACTCCCAACTTGCCCTTTCCATGGTCTCTGTGCCTGTACTTCAGTTTCCCAGGCACCAAACTACCAGTTCAAGCCACTTTATTCTTCAGCTGCTAACACCTCACTGCTCTCCTGTTTATTGTAGGGCTCCTCCCCTGACAGAGGACACAGGTTTTCAAATAGTCACAAATAATACGTAAACAAGTCCCTCTAAAATAAAATTTCCTTGTATTCTACATCCCTTACTCTAGGGATACCCTCAAAGGCCCTTCCCTGACCTGGATGTACAACTCTCTTACTCCTAGCTCTTTCCCGGTGACTTAGGCTGTGTACTCACCTGCGGCAGCGGCGAGGGAAGACGCAGCAGTGCGGAGGAGCCGGCCGACAGGAAAAGAGCCAGTGCGAATGGGGATCTTCCGCGGCTTCTCTTGCACCTGTCAGGGCAGGATTTTGCACCCTGACATGCGCGAGAGAAGCCACGGCAGATCCCCGTTTGCACCGGCTCTTTTCCCATCGGCCGGCTCCTCCACACTGCGGTGTCTTCCCTCGCCCTTCCTGCTGCCACCGCAGGTGAGGACACAGTCTTAGTGCAGGATTTTGCACCCTGACATGCGCGAGAGAAGCCACGGCAGATCCCCGTTTGCACCGGCTCTTTTCCCATCGGCTGGCTCCTCCACACTGCGGTGTCTTCCCTCGCCCTTCCTGCTGCCACCGCAGGTGAGGACACAGTCTTAGTGTGCAAAATCCTGCCCTGACGTGCGCAAGAGAAGCCGTGGCAGATCCCTGTTCGCACCAGCTCTTTCCCCGTCGACCGGCTTCTCGGCGCTGCCGCGTCTTCCCTCGCTCCTCCCGCTGCTGCCACCGCTGCCGCAGGTGAGAACGCAGCCAGGTACCTCTACAATGATGAGTGTTCTCGCAGCATAAAAGCAGACTAGCCCATTGCCATGTGTGCTAATTCCCGTCAGAATAGAGCTGCAATTGCTCTGACAGAAGTTTTCCTGCCTCCTCAGGTAATGTGTGAAAGTGGCCGTGGAGTCACCTTTCTGCCTTGTTCTGCATTTCAGAGATCAAGGACAAGCTGGTAATGTGGGTGGTGGCTGCCTTGGAGCAGATGCCTGATCATAAGGGTGGAATGCAAAGCAAGTCACTTCTATTCGAACAGGGCAGGTGCCCGGGGAACCTGGTGTCCATGCTAGCAACTTGCCCTGCGATGTTTAGAATCCTGGATAGGAAGAGGGATGAATCTGCATCCACCGCAGAAAAGATTTTAATTTTCCTCTCTGGATTTATCTTTAATACCTGCTGAAAGCATAGCTACACCTAGAAATACTGATGGTGCAATTGTCATTCAATTAGTATCAATGGGACCTAGGCCATTTAATTTCATGAATAGAGGAGTGCACCCTCAATTATGCTTTTAGTATGCACACTTGGATACATATATAAATTTTGCAATTACAATTTACATGCCAGGGTCTGAAAATCTGGCCTGCTTCAATAACCACAAATTCTTAATATCTTTTTGTGAAATGAATAACAGCATTTCAACATTTAATTATCTTTACTATCTAAAAATACTGTATTAATATTTAAGCAGCTTTTACAGTTGAAGAATCAAAACACATTACATGTCTAATTTTCATGAAATTTTGCATGCATGTAGATCTTGCTGTGTACAGTGGAACTCCCTTTGGACTTTATTATTGCTATTAATCATTTATATGGCACCATAAATGTATAAAACACAGTGCCGTGTACTTTATATCCCTGATATTCATTTTTATTAAAATTTTAGTCATTCACAATATGTTTTTTTGCATTAATGGAAGAGAATATGTAATTCTGTTCTGGCCATCCCAGGAACTCCTAAATCCCAACAAAAGGTAAAAGGAACATGTGTTTCAAGAGTAGCAAAGACTAAAATGAAGATGATGTTTCATATTTTTGAAGATAAATAATCCACATATTTCTTCCCACAAATGAGTATCCAAATTTGTCTTCACTAAAGCTGCAAAATCTGCAGCTTTGTATGTTTGGTTACTTTGTTTGGGTATTTCAGTCATTTAGGTCACTTGATTATTTCATGTTTATTGTTACAGTCACTTAGGTGGTACTGATTAGCACAGGGGAGAGGAACCTCAAATATGAAAGCCTGTGGATAGTTTTTATGTAGCCCCTTTCCAGCTCCTGAATCCAGTTCATGGATTCGGTCCCTGGATTCAGTTCCTACGCCCAAGTACTGAAAAACCGAGCTCAGGAAAAGGGAGCATAGATGAGGACATGCACACAAGGCTAGGGGACAGATCCATGGCACAAATCCATGACCTGGACCCACCTCTTCCTGGGCACACCCTGGCTCTTAAACACTCCTGCCCCCAAACTTCTGTGTGGTCCATAGAGCTTGTACTAATTTTAATAGTGGTTCCTGGGAGGGAAAAGTTTTCCCACCCCTGGTTTAACGCATAGTACTGCTGAAGTAAACCATGTCCCAATGCCAAAAAACTGAACATGAAATGCCAAAGAACTGAAGTAATCAAAATACCACACACACAAATAGCACAACTATTCAGAGTCATAAAGAAAGTGGGAAGTGAATACCACTTCATGTTCGCTTCACTTAAATGGATAGTAATATACCGAATTAATCAAATTCAGTATTCAGACAGGATATTCATTTCAGCCATGTTGAATAATAAATACTCTTGTATTATACTCCATGTAAATACTCTTGTATTTATACTCCATGTTGAATAATAAATGCTAAGAACCTTGTTTGAACATTAAGGGTGCAATCCAGCTGCATACAAGTCAGTGGGAGTTGGATTGTGCCTAAGGCTGCTGTTACCACTCCAGAGTAAGTGGTTTCATGACTGCAGCCTAATGAGAATATGGGCCTAATTATTACGTACTCTAAATTTGCTTCCACACTAGCAGATGTGGGGGAGAGTGTGGATTTCATCTGCATTCCAGAGATGCAGGTCAAGCCTCTGATGTGGTCTGCAGCTGCCCTGGCTCATGTCTGTCTGTAAGGAAAAAAATGCAGAGTAAGTAGTTTCTGACTATAATGATGTTTAAACAGGAGTGATCTGCACCTCCAGGGTTGTTGCAGCTTGCACAATGAAGCTGTGGAACTCATTGCCATGGGATGTTGAGAAGGCTGATAGTATCACTGGGTTGGACAAAGGTTTAGATATGTTCATGGTTATTAGCCAACTTGGTCATAGGATGAAACTATGCCTCTGACTGCTGTGCTGGCAGTGAACAGTAGGAAACAGATCACTCCATATAGGCCCCATTTCTGTACACTTCTCTGAACACTTTGTGCGGGCCACTGTCAGAGACAAGACTGGATTAGATAGACCATTGATCTGACTCAGTATGGCAGTTCTTAAGTGTGGAATGTGGAGCAAGAAGAGGGGTGAGTAGAGTGAGTGAGCATAGCCTACAGCTTCTTAATGCTGCTTTAACAGTTAAGGGGCTTAAAGTGAGCATAAATTATTTACACCTTCTTTAAGGCCTCCTTACTCTGGCCTTTTCACATGGGCACCCCCCTCGCACATGGGTGCGGGTGGGGGCACGCCTGTGCGAACGCCGCAGTGGGGGGAGATGGTGGGGTGCCCGTGGGAACACCGTGGGTGATGGGTGGGAGCGCGTGCATGCGTGCTCCACCCACCTCCACCCATCACCCACGCACGGAGCAATGGACGCCAGTGCCTGATGCCCTGTGCATGGAGATGGGGAGGTTTCGTGGGAACGCACTCCCATCCACCGTGCTGCCCATCCATTCCCCCCACCCACTGCGGCCCGTGTGAAAAGGGCCTCTGTCAAAGGAATGTAATATGACTTATTAATTGGAATTTATATATTTCATAAGTTGCCACAATCAGAAATGTTTTATTGATAATAACAGTAATATATCAGCAACTTCTTCATAAGAGCTAGTGACTGGAACATTATAAAGCAGTTAGAAAAGAAAAGAAAACAAAAAAAACCCAACCAATTTACCCTTCATGTGATACAAATCTTCAAAAACACATGGGTGTATAGACAAGAAGAAAACATCAAAGAAAAGCTAATGAAGGAATTGCAAAAATTGCTATTAGCTCATCTCTGATAGCTCCATTGTATTCCTTTTGGGCTCGTGGAGAGGGGTTACAGGAATATGTATTATTGGATCTTAAAAGGACTCACAGGATGGCTTTATCCAGGTTGAGGGTGCAACAGACTCGAACAGCAATGCTTGAGGGGCACTGGGAGGGAATCCCGAAAGGGGAGAGATATTATCCCTTTTGTGAGAAGGTGTTTGAAGATACAATCCACTATGTCCTAGAGTGCCCCTTATATGCCAATGTTAGGGAAATGTTATTATTTCCCTTCCCTATCCATTTGTCTTCTTTCTCCAATTTTGAAAAATTAGTTTGTATCTTCCAGCAGTGGGATGAGTTCTTTGTAACTCGGCTTGCAGCATTCGCTTTCAAAGCTGAAGAACTGAGGCATAGGTTTATGGCAAATCTTACGTAGTATGTTTGTATTTTTATACTTTTATTTGAACATTTGTCACTATTTTGTTGTATGGATCACAAAGGAAACTAGTATCCTAATAAATGGATTGAATTGGAATTGAATTGGCTATTAGTTAAGCTAAAAGCAAACATAAAATGGATTGAAACCGTGGCTTTTTCCCCCCCTAAAAAAATAAAATAAAAAAATCACTTGGAATTCAAAGGCCACATTGATTTCTAGTGATCTAAAACTACTACTTTATGGAAGGTTTAAAAAGTATAAAAAGACAACAAGAAGCTCTCAGAGCTCTCTTACAAATTTAAATAAATAATTATATATTTTAAAAATAGATTCCAGTTAAAATTGCATGGACCTCCAAATGCAGGGGCTTCTGCTATACGGCATGTTATAATTATATTCAGTGAAGATTTTGTAAGTGAAAAAGGGCTCAATCCTGCATCGTTTGCCGCCAACGTCTCCACTGCTGCTGAATACAATGGCAGCAGGACCAATCCTATACTTTTTCAATAAAGATAATAAACTGAGTGAATTATTTTAGGAAACCATTTTGGTTTTAAATAGGGTTGACAGTTCTCTCTTCAAAGTCTTTCATGAGTCATAAAGGTTGCAGGCTTTTTCCTCTTAGAAATCTGATCTGATGGTTACATTTGAAACCATTCCTACAGCAAGATTCATAAATAATAAATATTATCTCTTATTAATCTGTATTTTAGTTTAACTTGGGCTCATAGCAAGTTACTTCCTCGGGGAATGCAGAATTCTTTACAAGGGAAGGTGATGAGCCACAGTCCCTTAGGAATTAAATTGTGAAAACAATCTTGGTTTCATACATGCTAATATAGATCTGTTATTCCCTTTCCACATCTATCACAACACATTTTAAATTGTGGCTGATCTTTTATGCAAATAGCTGTCTTATTAGACATTGCGGCTGTGTGTGCTAATGTCTCCACGGGTTTCTAGGGAGTTTGCTATCTAACCATCAAAGCGGTAGAAATGAATGATGATTACTGCATAGCTTTGAAGAACAAAGAAAAGTCACAGCATTTTAGAGGTTCTAGATGCCTATGTCAGTGACAGTTTGAACCACACAGATGAGTGTCTTTGTTGCTCATCATGTTAAGTAGGGCAAATGTGTTTTAAACTAATAGAATTTTTTTTGCCTACATTCTCTTGTGTTTTATTGGAACTACTAAAAGTGCAAGCATTTTTTATTATTATTTATTTATTTATTGCTGCTGACATTTTGTTACAAAACATTACTAGGATATTGAAATTGCAGAAAGCAAGTCAAAGCAATGTTTGTAATAGCGGAATAAACTAAACCAGGAACAAGATGCTTCTGCATAAAAATCTGTTATCTATTTTGCTAGGTGAAATGTTAACTTCATATTTCATTTATATTGCCATGGTGTAAACATTATATGGAAATCAGCTACCTTTTCCTCATGTGTGGCTTGTGATTTGATAAGCATGGGGGTGAGGCAGAAAGAAACAAAAACAAATGGAGTAATTTTAATTTAATTCATTGTATATGTATATGTGTATGCATGGAGTTAAAGCAATTCCATGGAGAATCCTTTGGTATTAGTCTTAACTACATTAAAATGCAAAGAACCATATTCTATAGTTTTGATGCTGTTAATTTAAAAATATTTGCTGGTTGGTGAAAAATATAGGGGGCTTTCTTAATCTCACATTTCATTCCACACACTGTGGGTTTGGTTCTAGTTCTATTGAAGACAGTGGCAGTTTTGCTACTGCACCAATTCTGCATTTCGTTACATTAGTTTAAATATTGTATAATTTGTTTTAAGTTATTGGAGTTACTCTGTGAGTGTTTTAGTTTAAGATTGAGCAAGATCATTAATGAATTTCAGGTCTTCTATAGAAGATGTATAAAAGAAAATAAACTTAAGCTTAATGCAAACATTGATTAATGGAAAGCAATATATAAGCTAACAATGTAAGTGTAATGAAGATTCTTAGAGTTTACTCTGTTGCCTTGGTTCTCAAATTGAGGTGCAAGAAAGGCCGAGAAGGACCACAACTGGCAAACACTTAGCTTCTCTCTGACTTTGGTAGCTGAAATCTCCAAAATCATAGTGTGGCAAGGAAGAGAGAGTCAAAGAACAAAGAGGGGAGGAAGCCAAATAATAGGAATGGGAAGTGAGAGAGCAAGGTGAGTGTGTGGTGGTACTGGTGGTGGGGCGCCTCAGTTATGGACCACGAAATGATACTGTGGGCGGAGAATTGCACTCTGGACGGCGAAAGGCCTTGGAACTGCCCTCTCTTCCCTCCCACCCTTTCATGGGCAGGGTCATGTCTTCCGGGCTACCCTCCTTAACATTGGGGGTAGCCGGGGGCATGTGTCAGGGACGCGGCTTGAAGGGGCACGATCATAGGGGTTTGCCCTTTGATTGTGCCCTTCGGTTGGGCCGGGAGGTTGGCTGGAGGGGGGGGGGGGGACTGTCTGGGGAATGTAAGTGCTGTTTAGATATGAGGAGTTGTACCTGTAAGAAGTTAGAGGGTTGCCATATCCCCTCGGTGAGAGAGGCGTGGAGATGGTGATTGTCTCCTGGTGGCAGCAGGAGGCAGAATGTAGGAGTGTTGCGTATTCCCTGGTTTACGGTGGGACTTCATACCGGTGGAAGGTAGCTAACATATTGTATTGTAAATAAATTGTTATTGTGAGTTAGAGGGAAGGGTTTTGTGCTGGGTTTCCCAATGTGGGATACAACCCAGATTGATGCATTATGATTATTATGTATTATGATTATTGATGATTGATGTATTATATGACTGTCTGGGCCTCTCCTGTGTGGGATGGAACCTGGTTATTGCTTTATTTATTGTGTAAGCCACCTTGAGTTGCTTTGGCGAGAAAGGTGGGGTATAAATTAAAGTTGAAAGTTGAAATGAAATTACCAAAGACAAGCAGAAGTGGGGTTGCAGATCAAAAAAGTATGAGAATGAATGCTGTATCTGGCTGATACCCCAACTTGCCTCCAGGCCAGCCATAATTCAGTTTCCCCACTTACGATGTACACAAGCTGCCACTCTCCCCAGAACGTGCTATTCCATAAGGGTTTAACTTTCCATTATCCGAAATCTTGGAGGTTACTCCACTCACATGAAATATAAGTGGGATAGGCCCATCTTTTGATTTATATCATGGTTCACCTCAGAACTCTAGTACTTAGGGTGTTAACAAACAAGATGTTAGCCCACATTAGCCCACACCTGGTGGCTGTCCACCTACCCATTTATTAGGTGTTTGCCCCTACCAGCCATGTGACCTCTACCCACTGGATCCTCTGCCCCCACTCATGATGGAGTCTCGGAGAATGTGGAGCCCACTGTTTGGCCAAATGTGGGATAATGTACACCCACATACCAACGTCCTGGCAGCACCTCCGTGTGTACAGGTCTGCCAGCACTATAGAGTTGTTGGTGGAAATCCTAGAGTGTCTAAGGAGTGACCACTCTTGCTCTCACTGGGTGTTTTCAAACAAGATGCTACCCCACATGGCCACCCAGGAGCCATGGATCTGACCACTTGTCTGAAGGTGAAGTGGCCAGATGTGCACGCTCATGACCACACATAGAGCCATGCTGGGAAATATGGAGTGCGCCATATGGGGTCAGCCAAATGTATGGTGGCCACTTTCATGGCTGTGGTAGTCATGCTGGGAGCCGCCTGTTTGAATCGCTCCCCATGCACTCCACCTGCATGGGTGCTCCGTGGCAGAGCCACATGGCAGCCATGGACACCCCATCGGCTTGCTCATTTGAAAACATGCAATGTCATTGTAAGTGGGGGCTGCCCAGAAGTGCATGAAATACACGCAGGAGGATTCCCATTTATTATGCTAGACATGCTAAACATGCGAGTGGGGGCTGCACAGACCAAACCCAGGCTGCAGCAGGCTATTGTTTAACACCCCTAGTTTCAGTAAGCATACAGAGACCAGCCTTATTATAAGAAAGTGGTTTAGTTTAAGATTGAGCAAGGTCATTAATGAATTTCAGGTCTTCAGTAGAAGATGTATAAAAGAAAATAAACAAGCTTAATGCAAACGTGAATTAGACTTTAGGTATTTACCAAACTTCTCCTCACCCTAAATCTATAAATGTTAGAGTTAAGATCTTATAGCCAGTCAGGCTAGGTGAAGACTTGCAGTCCACCAAAAAGACTTCCCACAGAGTTTCCCTCTATGTCCTTTTTAAAGGCTTCCAGCTTCTTCTGTCCGGCAGAAGATTCTATTTGCATGTCTGTTCCCAGAGACTGTTTTCCAGGTGACATTCCCATCTGCCACATAGAAGCTCAGTAAGCAATGTCCTATCTCCTGTAGAGAGATAGGACATTGCCCCATTAAGGTCAAATCAAGTACTTTCCCCATTAAGGTCAAATCAAGTATTTTGCAGGGACTGTTTAAGGTAGAGCTGAAATGACTGACAAATTTTGTACCTACATTATTCAGGTAACCCATTAGGCATCTGGTTGGTGCCTGAATACCAAAAAGGGTACGCAACTATCAAAAAAACTGCATATTCTTCTTTGAGGATCTCCGCGAGCCTCACTATTGGGATTCACTTCCTGCTCTGCAGGTACCGGAAAACCTCTTGTCAGCAGTTTCCAGGCAGAAGATGACCTGGAAAGGTCTAGAACAAGGTGAGGGCTCCGTCCCTCCCTCCCCGCTCCCGCTCGGAGGAAAGCGCGGGCTCCAGATCGCATGAGAGTGGGAGTCTATAAAAGGGGGCGGAGCCCTCACCGCCTCAGTTCCTTCCAATCGCGTCGCGATTGGAAGACCTCTGTGCTTCCCATCACAAGTCAGCATTTTACCACACATGGGAGAACTCTCTTCTCTGGTAAATTCTTGCTGTTTTCTTCCTAGAAGCAAAGAAGAAAGAATAGGTTAGGCAACTTACGGTAGGGCTCTGCCCCACCCTGCGGGGTCCCCCCCTCGGGGACCTCCTGCCTATCCTACTGGTAGCAAAGCATGCCCAAACAACCGGGCTTCAAGCGGTGCGCCTCCTGCCCCGCTATGCTCTCCGTGAGCGATACTCATGACCTCTGCCTCTCCTGCCTAGGAGAAGGGCATATCACCAAAACTTGTTCTCATTATGCGCTCCTCTCCTCTCGAGCGAAAAGAATACGTGCTCTGCGGTTGTAGGAACTCCTCACCAGGAAAGCACTCCAAGGGGGCGAAGAAGGGCCGCTGTCCCTCTCGGCTGGATGCCAGGCCCCCATGGATCCATCGGCTTCTTCGCAGGCCGCTTCCCCGCGCTCCAGTGGTACCGGATACTCCCAGCACCGCCATCGGCACCGCAACTCCGGCCTTCAAGGAAAAGCACTCCCAAGCACCAGGGAGAGCACCGCAAGAAAAAGAAGCGGTCACTTAGTGCCGATGCAGCTGTGTCCCGGACTCTTGAGGGGCACACAAGTGTTCTCGGAACTGCCTCCGACGCAACCAAGCCTGGTACCGCAATCAAGGGTCTGAAGCCCAGTACTTCACCTGAGGACAGGAAGCCCGGTACTTCAACCAAGGGCCCGGAGCCCAGTACTGCTTCTTCTGCTACCTCCGATCCAGCCTCCGCCCGTACCGCAGCGTACAGAGGATCGTGAAGGGCACTCCCGTGCCTCGTCCTACACGCGGTTCCAGCGGGTCCATCACTCCCACTCTAGATCACAAGACAGGAGCTCATGGAAGTGGCTTTTACCATAGAGAGAGAGCCAGGTTTACTCCCATCTCCACTTCCATAAAGATCAACGCTCCAAATCTCCATGTTCCTGTTGTTCTCTTCACAGAGAGGCACGGTACTGCCCGGAGGACTTTGGCTGGTACCAGGGATATGAGCACAGGGACATTCGGTGCCGCTCTCAGAACAGGTCTCCTTACCCCTCTAGTAGAGATTTCCTTCTCCTGGAGCAGGAACACACTCGGCCCAGTCGCCAGTACAGACCTCCAGCACCGCCTCGAGTGCCACCGTTGGCAACAGTGTCCAGACCTCCCGACTCCCCACGAGATCGCGGCCTAGAGCTGGGGATGCAGCCGGACCAATCCCGAGGAGAGCCTTGCGGAACAGTACCATCAGTACTGACGGTACCGGGGTTTCAGATGGAACCTCCCTCCTTCTAGCCTCTCTCACGCACCCCCTCCTTCTCCCTCTCCCTTCACCAGCAGCCTTTCTCCAGCCAACCTACCCCTTATCCTCACCCACGCCCATCCCCCCTCCCCACCCTCATCCCCCCTTACCCATTCCCCCTAGGCCTAAACCCGGCCGTTCCCCATCCCCCAACCTCATCCGCATCCCCTGCCTTCCCAAACACCAATTGCCTTTTTCCTGCTCCCTCTGGAACTGCCGCTCGTCCGTGGCTAAAGCTCCCTTCATCCACGATCTCTTCCTCTCTCGCCCCTTTCAACTCCTNATGATGGAGTCTCGGAGAATGTGGAGCCCACTGTTTGGCCAAATGTGGGATAATGTACACCCACATACCAACGTCCTGGCAGCACCTCCGTGTGTACAGGTCTGCCAGCACTATAGAGTTGTTGGTGGAAATCCTAGAGTGTCTAAGGAGTGACCACTCTTGCTCTCACTGGGTGTTTTCAAACAAGATGCTACCCCACATGGCCACCCAGGAGCCATGGATCTGACCACTTGTCTGAAGGTGAAGTGGCCAGATGTGCACGCTCATGACCACACATAGAGCCATGCTGGGAAATATGGAGTGCGCCATATGGGGTCAGCCAAATGTATGGTGGCCACTTTCATGGCTGTGGTAGTCATGCTGGGAGCCGCCTGTTTGAATCGCTCCCCATGCACTCCACCTGCATGGGTGCTCCGTGGCAGAGCCACATGGCAGCCATGGACACCCCATCGGCTTGCTCATTTGAAAACATGCACTGTCATTGTAAGTGGGGGCTGCCCAGAAGTGCATGAAATACACGCAGGAGGATTCCCATTTATTATGCTAGACATGCTAAACATGCGAGTGGGGGCTGCACAGACCAAACCCAGGCTGCAGCAGGCTATTGTTTAACACCCCTAGTTTCAGTAAGCATACAGAGACCAGCCTTATTATAAGAAAGTGGTTTAGTTTAAGATTGAGCAAGGTCATTAATGAATTTCAGGTCTTCAGTAGAAGATGTATAAAAGAAAATAAACAAGCTTAATGCAAACGTGAATTAGACTTTAGGTATTTACCAAACTTCTCCTCACCCTAAATCTATAAATGTTAGAGTTAAGATCTTATAGCCAGTCAGGCTAGGTGAAGACTTGCAGTCCACCAAAAAGACTTCCCACAGAGTTTCCCTCTATGTCCTTTTTAAAGGCTTCCAGCTTCTTCTGTCCGGCAGAAGATTCTATTTGCATCTCTGTTCCCAGAGACTGTTTTCCAGGTGACATTCCCATCTGCCACATAGAAGCTCAGTAAGCAATGTCCTATCTCCTGTAGAGAGATAGGACATTGCCCCTTTAAGGTCAAATCAAGTACTTTCCCCATTAAGGTCAAATCAAGTATTTTGCAGGGACTGTTTAAGGTAGAGCTGAAATGACTGACAAATTTTGTACCTACATTATTCAGGTAACCCATTAGGCATCTGGTTGGTGCCTGAATACCAAAAAGGGTACGCAACTATCAAAAAAACTGCATATTCTTCTTTGAGGATCTCCGCGAGCCTCACTATTGGGATTCACTTCCTGCTCTGCAGGTACCGGAAAACCTCTTGTCAGCAGTTTCCAGGCAGAAGATGACCTGGAAAGGTCTAGAACAAGGTGAGGGCTCCGTCCCTCCCTCCCCGCTCCCGCTCGGAGGAAAGCGCGGGCTCCAGATCGCATGAGAGTGGGAGTCTATAAAAGGGGGCGGAGCCCTCACCGCCTCAGTTCCTTCCAATCGCGTCGCGATTGGAAGACCTCTGTGCTTCCCATCACAAGTCAGCATTTTACCACACATGGGAGAACTCTCTTCTCTGGTAAATTCTTGCTGTTTTCTTCCTAGAAGCAAAGAAGAAAGAATAGGTTAGGCAACTTACGGTAGGGCTCTGCCCCACCCTGCGGGGTCCCCCCCTCGGGGACCTCCTGCCTATCCTACTGGTAGCAAAGCATGCCCAAACAACCGGGCTTCAAGCGGTGCGCCTCCTGCCCCGCTATGCTCTCCGTGAGCGATACTCATGACCTCTGCCTCTCCTGCCTAGGAGAAGGGCATATCACCAAAACTTGTTCTCATTATGCGCTCCTCTCCTCTCGAGCGAAAAGAATACGTGCTCTGCGGTTGTAGGAACTCCTCACCAGGAAAGCACTCCAAGGGGGCGAAGAAGGGCCGCTGTCCCTCTCGGCTGGATGCCAGGCCCCCATGGATCCATCGGCTTCTTCGCAGGCCGCTTCCCCGCGCTCCAGTGGTACCGGATACTCCCAGCACCGCCATCGGCACCGCAACTCCGGCCTTCAAGGAAAAGCACTCCCAAGCACCAGGGAGAGCACCGCAAGAAAAAGAAGCGGTCACTTAGTGCCGATGCAGCTGTGTCCCGGACTCTTGAGGGGCACACAAGTGTTCTCGGAACTGCCTCCGACGCAACCAAGCCTGGTACCGCAATCAAGGGTCTGAAGCCCAGTACTTCACCTGAGGACAGGAAGCCCGGTACTTCAACCAAGGGCCCGGAGCCCAGTACTGCTTCTTCTGCTACCTCCGATCCAGCCTCCGCCCGTACCGCAGCGTACAGAGGATCGTGAAGGGCACTCCCGTGCCTCGTCCTACACGCGGTTCCAGCGGGTCCATCACTCCCACTCTAGATCACAAGACAGGAGCTCATGGAAGTGGCTTTTACCATAGAGAGAGAGCCAGGTTTACTCCCATCTCCACTTCCATAAAGATCAACGCTCCAAATCTCCATGTTCCTGTTGTTCTCTTCACAGAGAGGCACGGTACTGCCCGGAGGACTTTGGCTGGTACCAGGGATATGAGCACAGGGACATTCGGTGCCGCTCTCAGAACAGGTCTCCTTACCCCTCTAGTAGAGATTTCCTTCTCCTGGAGCAGGAACACACTCGGCCCAGTCGCCAGTACAGACCTCCAGCACCGCCTCGAGTGCCACCGTTGGCAACAGTGTCCAGACCTCCCGACTCCCCACGAGATCGCGGCCTAGAGCTGGGGATGCAGCCGGACCAATCCCGAGGAGAGCCTTGCGGAACAGTACCATCAGTACTGACGGTACCGGGGTTTCAGATGGAACCACAGCAGCGAAAAATATCCTCTACGCAATGAGCGGAGACAAGGTTAGACCCGCCAACTGAACCCTCCCTCCTTAACGTACTTCTGGGTATTCCACAGCTGCCTGGGACTAACCCCATCGCAGCAACTACACCCGCCACTCTGACTGACGTTGAGGCTCTCTCTGAATGTTCGGCCTCTGTTTCCTCCTCAGCCTCCCAAACTGATGAGGATGAGACCATCTCCCCAGCTCCCCCTGACACGATCTCTGACCCGAATCTCACGCTCTCCACCGAGGACAGTAAGGCCTTTCAGGTCATGTTACGATGCATGGTTGTTGCTGCCCTCCCCAAGTTACCTACGAGGGTCATCAAAAAGGCTCAGTCAGGGCCAGTCTTTGGCATTCTAGGGTCAGGAGACTCTGGCCAGATTATGATTCCCATGTTGGATCAGCTCCTGGAACCTGCTAAGCCGGTATGGGCTAAACCTTCCTCCGCCCAGCCCACTAACAAGCTGACGGACTCTTTGTATGCAATCCCCAGAGAAGGGGCGACTATGTTCTATAAACATCCAGTCCCAAAGTCCCTCGAGTCGTCATAGCAGCTGCCTCTCTGAAATCTAGGGCTGGAGGTCTACAGACGTCCCCCGCATATAGGGAGGCGCCTAGATGTGCTGGGCAGAAATAATTTCTCCTCGGAGACTCTCTCCCTGCGAGCTGCCAACTATGGCTCTGCCCTCTGTGGCTACCAACACTGGCTGTGGTCACAATTGAGTAGGGCATCTGACCCTGCCCAGATTCTGGCCTTGCAAAGAGAAGGCATGCAAATAGCGCAGTTTCAGCTAACCGCAAACATGCATATTGCTGACTCAAACATAAGAGCCATGGCTTTGGCCATTGCGCTTAGACGTCATGCCCGGCTTTGCTCTACTGCCCTTGCTCCTCAGAACAAAACCCGCATTGAGGACCTCCCCTTTGATGGGGAGGGTCTTTTTTCAGCCTCTACTGACAACACATTGAAAAAGGTCAAGGAGATGTGTCAGACAGCAAGGTCCACAGGAGTAATCAGGTCTGCTAAGAAGAGGCCCTTCTACCAGACCTCTGCCGCTTACCCTTATCAGGCCAGACAACGCCCTCATTTTCCTTACCAGGCCAATAGACGGTATTCCCCTCAGTACCAACAACAATCTCCTGCCACCCAACCTCATAGGAAATTTTCTAAACAATGGGGCAAGGGTAGGTCCTCTTCCACCTCGTCGGTGGGACCTCCACCCAAGCAGCTTTTTTGAGATATCTTAAGATCAAGGGGGAATATGAGCGTCCCCCTACATTTCGCAACCGTCTCCGGCCCTATTACCATCTATGGGCATCACTCACCTCTGACCGCTGGGTTAAGGAGATAATAAATTGTGGCTACTCCATCCAGTTCCACTCTCTCCCCCCAGACTCCCCTCCCCACCCCTCTTGGGGTTCCCCCCCCAATACTCAAATACTACAAGAAGTACAGGCGCTCCTTGCCAAAGGGGCCATTGAGGAGGTACCCCTTTCTGAACAAAACTCAGGCTTCTACTCTAGCTACTTCCTGGTACCCAAGAAGGATAAGGGGTTCAGGCCCATTCTAGACTTATGCTGCCTTAACAAGTTCATTAGGTTTAAATTCGGTATGACCTCCCTCCCTATTATCTTCCTCGGCCTTCAACAAGGAGACTGGTTGGCCTCCCTTGATCTTAAGGACGCCTATTTCTATATTTCCATTAACGCTGCTCACAGAAGATACTTGCGCTTTCTTGTAGGAGACCTCCATTTCCACTATTCGGTCCTCCCGTTTGGCCTCTCTACAGCCCCAAGGGTCTTCACCAAATGCATAGCAATGGTAGCGGCTCACTTAAGGACTATGAACGTAAAGGTATTTCCATACCTGGATGACTGGCTTCTCGCAGCATCCTGCAGAAGCACCCTCTTAGCCCACTTACACAAGACCCTAGATCTATAAACTCTTGGCTTCGTCATCAATTATGACAATTCGCAGCTGATACCCACTCAACGGATCCAATTCATCGGTGCGGTACTGGACACGGTACACTCAGATATGTCAACCCGGACCACCAGCCCAGCCCGCTTCTTTCTTCGCCTCCTGGGCCTTATGGCGGCTACCACAGTGGTGACACCACACACCCGCCTCCACCTCCGACCCTTGCAACATTGGCTCGCAGGGGTCTATACCCCGATCCACCACCCTCTCTCCCTGAAAATAACCATCCCACCAGAGGTTCTTACAGATCTCTGATGGTGGACAAATCAAGACCACCTGCTGACCAGCATGCCATTCACCCTGCCAGAAGCGGAGACGTCCATCACTGCAGACGCGTCGCTCACACCATATGGACCACACAAGAGTCCATGGTCTCTGGTCTCAGGAGGAGACTCTCCTACATATCAATGTGCTGGAGCTCAGAGCCATCAGCTGGGCACTCAAAACCCTAGTCGACCGCATCGCAGGTTGAAATATTTTAATCCTCACAGACAACACTGCAGCAAATTGGCACATCAACAAGCAGGGCGGTGCCAGATCCACTCGCCTATCCCTCGAGGCCCAGATGATTTGGGCCTGGTGCATGGAGCGCAACATCCACATACATGCTATTCACCTTGCGGGACAAGACAACATCCTTACAGATCACCTCAGCCGCAAGAACTCCAATCAACACGAATGGACTCTCAAGGACGAGGTACTGAACGACATCTTCAACACATGGGGATGGGGCACTCCTGTAATAGACCTGTTTGCTACACAGGAAAACGCAAAGCTTCAAAGATTTTGCAGCAGAGCGGGCCGTGTCCCAGGGTCGATTTCCAATGCCTTCGCCATCTCCTGGAGGGGGCCCTTTCCATATGCATTCCCCCCTATTCCCCTGCTCTACAAGTTTCTTCACAAGGCTCAGAAGGATCGCGCCCACGTGATCCTCATAGCCCCATCCTGGCCCTGTCAACCGTGGTTCCAGACACTACAGAACCTGGCAGTGGACTCCATACTTCTCCCACTACTACCCGACCTCCTCTCTCGCCAACAGGGTGCAATCCTACACCACGACCTACGAGCGCTCCACCTCTCCGCCTGGTTAATCCAGCTTTAATGTGGGATGCCCCCCCCCGACGTTGCAGAAGTTCTACTCAACTCCCGCTGACCCTCTATGCATGCCTGCTATGCCGCAAAATGGTCTCGTTTTTCGTCTTGGTGCACGTCTCTTTCTTGCTTCATGAATTCCCTCTCCATCTTCCACGTCTTCAGATACTTACTATATCTGCACGGTTCCAGACTCTCCATCGCTTCCCTCAAAGTACACCTAGCGGCTCTTTCTTCTCGCCTGCAACCAGAGGGAGCTGACACACTCTTCTCTCATCCTCTCACTAGAACATTTTGGAGCGGATTGGTTAACTCTTTCCCACCAACTTCGCAGCCAGCCCCTCAGTGGGACCTCAGTCTGGTCCTAACTAAGCTCATGGAACCCCCCTTTGAACCTATGGCCACCTGCTCTCTGGAGCACCTGTCGCTAATGACAGTCTTTCTGATCGCCATCACCTCTGCAAGAAGAGTTTCGGAACTCCCTGCACTTCGAGCATCCCCCCGTTACGCTCGCTTCCACCCTGATAAGGTAGACCTCAGGACAGACCCTTCTTTCGTCCTGAGGTGAAAGGTGGTTTCTCAGTTTCACCTAAATCAGAAAATATCCTTACCTGTCTTCTTTCCGAGACCCCATGCCTCACGAGCAGAGCAGACACTTCATACACTTGACGTCAAACGAGCTGTCACCTTCTACATTAATTGTACCCAAGCCATCAGAGCATCAGATGACCTGTTCATCTCTTATGGTGGTCAACGCATCGATGTTCGTCTTACGTCACAAAGACTTTCTAAATGGATCCTCCTCTGCATTCAGAAGTGCTATGAACTGGCGGGGAAGCCTCCCCCCTCTCATCTTCGAGCTCACTCTAAAAGGGCGGTTGCCTCCTCTCTAGCCAATCTCCGTGGCGTCCCTATCCTTGAAATCTGTAAAGCTGCTACTTGGTCTTCGGTGCACACCTTCACCAAGCACTATTCCCTGGACCTGGTGGCCAAATTGGACTCAAATGTGAGAAGAGCAGTCCTGCAGTCTCTCTTTGACTGACCTCCTCGTCTCCCTCTTCCTTGAGGTAGGTCATCTTACTGCTACTCATTCTCCCAATAGTGAGAATCGCAGATATCCTCGAAGAAGAAATAGAGGTTACTTAGCAGTAACTCTGTTCTTTGAGAGAGCTCTGCATATTCTCACATCCCACCCAGCCTTCTCCTCTGTCTCAGAGATGCCTGTTCTTAGGTCTTCCTGGGACGGATTGGAAGGAACTGAGGCGGCGAGAACTCCGCCCCCTTTTATAGTCTCACGCAATCTGGAGTCTGCGCTTTCCTCCGAGTGGGAGGGTGAGGGAGGGATGGAGCCCTCACCTTGTTCTAGATCTTTCCAGGCTATCTTCTGCCTGGAAACTGCTGGCAAAAGGTTTTCCAGTACCTGCGGAGCAGGAAGTGAATCCCAATAGTGAGAATACGCGGAGCTCTCGACGAACAGAGTTACTGGTAAGTAAGCTCTATTTATAGTTGCTGAGTTACCAACCTTCCATTTTACCTATTATTATTATTTATATAGCGCAAACATTTATATAGCGCAAGCAATGTACCTGGCGATTTACAAAATAATTGACTAGACACGGTCCCTACCCTAGGGCTTACAATCTGAGGGACGGGGGTGGGGGAGAGACCAAGGAAGGGGAACAGAGACAAGGAGTGTAACATTCATGAGGATGCGAGGTCCCAGGTGCACGCACTTGGCTTCATTACATTGAGAATGATGGCTGGTTGGTCCATGTGGTGAGGATATGGGTACACAGACCTTAGGTAACAGATTGGACTGGGTGGTAGGTATCAGCAGGACTTAGGTGAGGGGAGCGAGGAGTTGAGGAGGGCAGAGCGGAAGAGGTGGATCATGAGGAGGTATTTGAAGGTACGAAGGGAGGGTGCGAGGCGGATGTGGGCAGGGAGGCAGTTCCAGGCGTGGGAGGCAGCTAGGGAGAAGGAACAAAGGCGAGTAGGGGAGGCGAGGGAGGGCGAGAGAGGGGACAGGGAAATTAGCGCAGAGAGGTAGGGGGGAGCAAGGTTGTGAAGAGCTTTATAGGTGAAGACCTACTCACTCCAACTTCCTGTGTCTTAGTGACATGGAACAATAAATTGACTAATGGAAATGAACAGAAAAATGGTAAACTGATAAGCAGTAAAATGGCAGAAAACAGAACAGTGGAAAATTGGTAACTCGGCAATGGTTATTTGGGTAACTCGGGCACTAAATAGTAGGGGCGGGAAAACCGGTAAATCCGGTATCCGATAATGCCGGTACCGGGCGTACCGGTATTATCGGATTTGACCCGGTAATCCGGTCCGGGTACCGGATTCCGGGGTACCAGATTTTTTTTA
>QEPC01012389.1:4193687-4289192 GCA_003113815.1 Sphenodon punctatus
TTCAATGGGGACACAGCGCCCCATTGAACTCAATGAAATAAATCCGGTACCGGTATACCGGATTTAATCCGGGAATCCGGTTTTTACAGAACCGGTAACCGGTAAATCCGGTAGCCGGTAATGGGCCCGGGGTCCCACCTCTACTAAATAGGTACCCTTTAGTATCCAATCCAGCCAAAGCAATTGAGGTACTGCAATTTTGAAGGGTATACCAATTTCTGCAGGTACCCATTTTAATTCTGTATAGTTTTAGTTCTGCTGTATAGATGTATATCTGTTCTACAGCCTTCTGGGATTTGTTTGTGTATCACTAGTTTAGCATCTGTCATGTACCTTGTCTGCATTGTTCTGAGTGATGCTGGTTGGCAATGGCATAACAGTCCTATTTCACATTTCTTTCATGACTATGGTCCTTTTCACACAGACACTCTTAACACTGATAAAATGGGTGTTACATTTTATTATACATGTTTCAGGGTTGCAGGTGTGCTCTATGGGTGCCTTGCAACATGTATAATAAAATGTAACACCCATGTTATCAGTGTTAGAGTGTCTGTGTGAAAAGGGCCCATGGTCCTTTTTATATGGGCTGTGGGGGACGTAGGGTCGGTGTGCACCGCAGTCCGTGAGTGGGGGCAGGGTGTAGATGGGTGCACACCCATCTACACCCATCTACATGCACGGAGCAACCGCCATTTTCGCCAGTTGCTCCGTGCATGGGGGATGGGTAGAGGGGTGTGTGTGTGTGTGTGGAAGCGCGCGCACACACACCTGCACACACCTGCCACGGGATTTACATGAGACTCACCCATGCATGAACAAACAGATTTCTGGGTGTAGATGCGTGGGTGCTGCCTGTGTAAAAAGGACCTATGATCAATATTATTTCCACATTATTGGGGGTATGGCACTTGATACAAATCACAGTAGTACCCATGTGCTGCCATAATTCATGCATACATTTTGGAACTACATAAATGTTGCTTTTTACAGAGTACATGTATTAACATTGTGGCCAATCCCAAGCCCCACGAATCGGCACACACAGCATATGTCTTATTACTTTACAGTCTATGAATGTTTCACAACAGAGCGCCTTTTCAGAAAGATATAAAGTTAGCCCTGATGAAGATATCCGAAACGCATTGGCTATTTATAATTGTGCATAATTATCTTTCTAGCCGCCCGTGTGCATGCCGCAGCCAGTGAGTGGGGTTGCGTGTATGCTTCCGCGATCCACGCATTCCCAATGACCCC
Source organism: Sphenodon punctatus (assembly GCA_003113815.1). Lineage (NCBI taxonomy): Eukaryota > Metazoa > Chordata > Lepidosauria > Sphenodontia > Sphenodontidae > Sphenodon > Sphenodon punctatus. The sequence continues at coordinate 4,194,945 of QEPC01012389.1, forward strand.
CTACGGATTCCCGCTCACAGAGCAACCGGTGAAAATGGAGGTTGCTCCGTGAGTGGGGATGCGTGGGGGGTGGAGGTGCGCCCGTGTGCATTGACACCCACGTGCCACCCACGCTGCAGCCCGCACATCCTCCACCCACGCTCTCGCGACTTGTATAAAAACAGCCATTGTCTTAGATGATTTTTGAGTGTCTCTGTTTATCATATACCTTGTATTTAGAAATATCAAAATTGTATATTTTGTTCTCATTCCAATTTTGGGAGTATGTGTTCTATGTAACGTTGTGACTATAAGCTCATTATGTTGTTTACCCTATTAAATTTGTGATTTTTTACAATGTTCTCAAAGTCCTTTGGGAGTAGTTGTATACCTTGATGTAAGTCATTGACACGATCAGTGAAAATAGTACTGAGCTCAAGATGAGCAAACAAACAATGAAAATAGTTGATATATATTTTTAAGCACACAATCATCCTGATGGAGTCGTCATTCTTTGAATCTGACCTTGAATTGAGAATGATATCAGATGGGTGTATGAAATTGTGATATAGGCAGTAATCCTTTTCACAATATTATGGTGACAATGGGTATTTTAAAATGTGATGGCTCAAGGAGCCATCACACTTTGAAGGTGCCTGTGGTGAGAGCCCTCATGATGGGCAGGTTCAGACCCCACTGCCAAACAAAAGTGACAGTGTCCAGGGCTGGGAAGGGGGTGGGAAGACGGCGGGGGAACATGCAGACATGGGCCGCACGGCCCCATTTCCCACGCTGCTCAGCGCAGTCCGGCCCCCCTCCCTGATGGGCAGGTGCGGTGACCTATGAGGCCGTTGTGCCTGCCCAGAAAAGCTCCGGCTACTGGCTGGAGATAGGTAGAGTGATGGCCCCCTCTACCATGGTCGAGGGTAGGCTTCCCCAGACTGTGGCAGGGCTAACTCTGGGAAGTGTGCTGGCAGGAAGCCCAGTGCATAACCCGGAGTTAGCCCTGCCATGGTCTGGGGTGTATTCTGCTTCTGCCTGCAGTTAACATCTGGTGGGCAGGAGCAGACATGACACCACAATGGGTGGCCACTCTGGACCTAAGCATGGCCGCCCATGGTAGCGTCACGTTTGAAAATTTGAACGTTTGAAAATTTGTGGACGTTTGAAATGTCCACAATCTCCAAACCACTTTACTCTGGAGTAGTGCCATTGACTTCAGTAGGTTTGAGGATTGTGAACTATGGGGTCAATTCTAAACCCCCGTACATTCAGCCTGCGTATGCACCTGTATACAAGGTGTATGTGGGCTTCAGATTGGCCCCTGGTTTTTGCACATGGATTAAAAGTTAGTTTTTGGCCCCTAGTGTCATGGAAATAATGATGGAAGGGGACACAAGAGGTCACCTAGCTCCTTCAATAATTCATCAAAGAAAAACTATTTTTTCTTCTTCGAGGATCTCCGCGATTCTCACTATTGGGATTCACTTCCTGCTTCGCAAGTACTGGAAAACCTCATTGTCAGCAGTTTCCAGGCAGAAGATGTCCTGGAAAGATCTAGAACATGGTGAGGGCTCCACCCTCTCCAGGAAAGCGTGGGTTTCAGATTGCGCGAGAACAGGAGGCGATAAAAGGGGGAGGAGCCCTCGCCGCCTCAGTTCCTTCCAACCACGTCGCGATTGGAAGACCTCCTGCTTTTCAGCACTGTCAGTAGTTTTACAAGGACCTTTTTACCACTGGTAAAATCAAATAGTATTTAGATTAAAGTAAAGAAGAAATAGAAGACTTTGTGTTTGGGCTGAGCCCCAACCCGTGGGGTTGTTCCCCGGTGCTTACCGCCTACCTTCCCCCTCAGGCCAGCAAACTATGCCCAAACAACCGGGCTTCAAACTGTGTGCCTCCTGCCCTGCCGCACTCTCAGCGAGTGATAAGCACAATCTGTGCCTCGCCTGCCTGGGAGAGGGCCATAACAGTAGCATCTGTACTCTCTGCGCCAGCCTCTCTTCAAGAACTAAGAGGGAGAGAGCGTTTCAGCTGCAGGAGATCCTCACCAAGAGGGCGCTACAGGGTGGCGAAGAGAGGCTGCTTACGCTCCCCACCTGGCACTCCGCCCCCATGGACACACCGCCCTCGCTACCGGCCATGCCGTCGCAGCTCCAGGAAGCTTCCAGTACCACCGCAGAACTGCAGGCTGCCCCATCATCAGTACCAGTCGTACCCAGCAGCGCTACTAACATTACCCCAGCCCCAGAGGCCTCCTGCTCCAAGGAGCGCTACTCTAAGAGGCACGGTGAGCGGTGCAAAAAGAAAAAGAGATCCACCAGCGCGGATGCAGCTGGTACTCCGCGCACAATTGAATTGGAGACAGTCTTCTCTGAGCCGGTGAGACTCCCAACCGTACTGGCCCCACTCCTGGTACCATAGCCGCTGGTGCCAACCCCAGTACCGCAGCCTCCCATTCCACAACCTCCCACTCTGCTAGCTTTGCCCTGGCGTTCAACGGACCAGAACAGAGACTCTCGCTCCGCCTCCCGTAATGGGTACCATGGGCACCATCGTTCTCGATCCAGGTCTGCCCCCAGGCAGGGACCATCCGAGCTGGAGGAACATACCGGACAGGAGCAGGATGATTTGCCCAAACACTGGGCACCACCCCTGCGGTACCACAGAGAGCAAAGGTCATGCTCCCCGTGTTCCTGCTGCTCTCCATATGACAATAGCCGGTATGATGATAGCTGGTACCGCAGGTATGATTACTTAGACTACCGGTACCATCACCACTCTTGGAGCTGATCGCCTTATCCCGTGAGGAGGAACTTTTACGACCTGGAGTGCTTTGCCGACCACCAGGCTGAGGCTGGGCAGCCTGCAGTTCCCCCGCTCATAGCCCCCATACATAGCCCCCGCTCCACCACGAGTGTCTCCTACAGCAACGGTATCCAGACCCCCACCGAACTCTCCGACCTTGCAGGATCGTGTGCCTTCCCTGGCAGTACCGCAGCCGACTCTGTCTCCTCATCGCCACTCTCAACCGATGGTACCGCCGGTACCAGCTGCTTCCACAACTCCATTGATACCAAGTGCACATACAGGGCAACAACAGGAAACAAGGTCAGCTCTACCTGCTGAGTCCACTTTCCTCAACACTCTTCTAGGCATCCCGCCATTAGGCCCTGCAGCTCATCCTGAACCCGAGATCTTGTCAGAACGGTCTGCCTCTGTGTCATCCTCCACCTCCTCTCCGCAAGAGGAAGATGAGACTACCTCTCCCCCTCCGCCTGATACCCATCTCTGACCCTAATTTGACACTCTCTACTGAGGATACCAAGACTTTTCAGTTTATGTTAAAGAGACTGGTCTCCGCCCTTCCCAAACTCCCTACAAGGGTGGTGAAGAAATCTGTCAACGCCCGTTTTTGGTATCCTAGGATCAGGGGAATACAGGCCAGATCATGATACCCATGTTGGAGCAGCTCTTGGAACCTTCCAAAGCAGTTTGGGCAAAGCCCTCCTCTGCACCACCAACTAATAAACTGGCCGATTTAATATACGCAGTCCTTAGGGAGGGAGCAGATATGTTCTACAAACACCCGGCCCTGAATTCCCTTGTCATCACGGCGGCCTCCCTAAAGTCTAGGGCAGGGGGTATGCAGACTTCCCCGGCAGACAGAAAGGGTAGACGCCTCAATGTCATTGGAAGAAAGATTTTCTCCTCTGAGACTCTTTCCCTTCGAGCGGCCAACTATGCCTCCGCCTTATGCAGCTACCAGCACTGGCTCTGGTCCCAGTTAAGCAGAGCCTGTGACCCTAGCCAAGTCCTAGCCCTCCAGCTAGAGGGCATGCAGATAGCACAATTCCAACTCACCGCTAACAAGCATATAGCTGATTTGAACATCAGGGGAATGGCCTCGGCCACTACTCTCCGACAGCATGCCTGGCTCCGGTCCACCGCTCTGGCACCTGAAAATAAAACGCGCATTGAAGACCTTCCTTTCGATGGTGAGGGACTCTTTGCGGCTTCTACAGATGACACCTTGAAAAAGATCAAGGAGATGTGTCAGACTGCCCGGTCTACCGGAGTCATCCGCCCTATTAGAAAGAGACCCTATCATACGTCCTCTTCCTACCCCTATCCGTCCAGACAGTGATCCCCATACCCCTACCAGATAGGGAGACGCTACTCCCCACAATACCAGCAACCACAGACGCCCTCTGCTCAACCTCACAGGAGGTTTACCAAACAAAAGGGAAAAGGAGAGCCTCTTCCAATTCATCTGCCAGACTTCCTTCCAAGCAGCATTTTTAGTTTCTCCCAGGTCAAGAGAGCAAACGAGCATCCTCTCACCTTCCTCAACCATTTCCGGCCCTTGTACAATCTCTGGGCTGCCCTTATCACCAATCACTGGGTTAGGGAGATTATCTCCTGTGATTACTCTATTCAGTTCCACACTCTCCCCCCAGATTCCCCACCCCACCGGGGCTCCCCTCACAACCCTCAAATACTTCTAGAGGTACCGGAGCTCCTATCTAAGGGAGCTATTGAGGAGGTACCCTCTCCTGAGAGGAATACTGGTTTTTAGTCCAGCTACTTCTTAGTCCCCAAAAAGGATGAAGGGTTCAGGCCTATCTTGGACCTCCGTCGTCTCAACAAGTATATTAGGAAGTTTAAATTCCGTATGACCTCCTTTCCCATCATCTTCCTTGGACTTCAACAAGGAGACTGGTTAGCCTCTCTTGACCTTAAGGACGCTTCTATTCATATTTCTATTAACCCTGTTCACAGACGATACTTATGTTTTATTGTAGAGGACCTCCACTTCCAGTATTCCATCCTTCCGTTTGGCCTCTCCACCTCTCTGATAGTCTTCACCAAATGGGTTGCGGTAGTCACCCCACACCTACGGAAGATGAAAGTAAGAGTGTTTCCATATCTCGACGACTGGCTCCTCGCAGCATCCTCCAGTCACACCTTGGCAACACAACTCGAAGGGATCCTCTCCTTACTACAGAGCCTAGGCTTCATTATCAACCTAAAGAAATCGCACCTGCTCCCATCACAACGCCTTCAGTTCATCGGTGCTGTTCTCGACACCCAACAGGCAAGAGCTTATCTTCCAACAGACAGATTTCAGGACATAACATCCACTATTCTGGCTTTATCAACCAGAACCACAAGAACTGTTTGTTACTTCCTGCACCTTCAGGAGCTTCTGGCTGCCAGCACAGCTGTGACACCTAATGCCCGTCTACATCTGCGATCTCTGCAACAGTGGCTCGCACGCTCTTACAGCCCTACCTGTCACCCTCTCAGCATGCTGATAACCATTCCACAGGAGGTCTACCTTGATCTCCTGTGGTGGACCACGTCCTTACTGACATGCCGTTCAATCCTCCGAGGGTTCAGGTATCCATCACCACCGATGCCTCGCTCACAGGATGGGGCGCACATATGAATCAAATAAAGGTACACGGCCTCCAGTCTCAAGACGAAAAGGACCTACACATAAATATGCTCAAGCTCAGAGGTATCCGCTGGGCCCTCAAGGCTCTGGTTCACCCCATCACAGGTCGGAATGTCCTAATCCTCACGGACAACATCGCAGCGAAGTGGTATATCAACAAACAGGGCGGCACAAGATCCACACGCCTTTCTCTAGAGGCTCAGACCATTTGGGCTTGGCGCATCGAACAAAATATACACCTCCAGGCCATGCATCTTGCAGACCAGGACAACTTCGTGGCAGATCAGTCGCAGATCTTCAGAACAACACAAGTGGACTCTCAACAATGTCGTTTTGAATGACATTTTCCGCAAGTGGGGTACTCCGACCATAGATCTCTTCACGACACAAGACAATGCAAAGATGCCCAGATTCTGCAGCAGAGCAGGGCAGGCAAGAGGGTTGAATTCAGACGCCTTCGCCATTTCTTGGAGTGGGACCTTCCTCTATGCGTTTCCCCCAGTACCTCTTCTGTACAAGGTTCTCCACGAGATTCAATCAGATCAAGGCTGCATGATCCTAATAGCACCCTTCTGGCCCCGGCAACCCTGGTTACAAACTCTGCAGAAGATAGGTAGGTAGGTAACATTTTTATTGTTAGCCACATGGCCGTCACAAATAAGTTAAGAAACTATAGAAATAATTTCTATAAATAAAAGGATTCCATCTTCAGAATCCAAAAATATATAGCAAAGGTGGTCCGCTTAATGCCAGACAGTTGTGAATAAAACAAATTAATAAATAAAACATGTGGGAAACCGTAGGAGACACAGACAAATAAAACATCCTCCCTTATTCCATCACAAAACTGGAAAATCCGACCTAATACTGAACCTTACCGTGGGACATACATAGGGGATCATACCTTCTGCGAATCTTTTTAATTCTAGTAACGAAAATTGCTACTGCTTTAATTCTTTGAGAATTATTCCCTCCCACAAGATATATCAGCTGCTGTATTTTGGGTTGGGAAGTATCCTATCAAATCGCAACTTGAAGTTGTTGTTATTGGTAGTCATAAGCAAATAGTGTGCCAGGTCCTCGATCCCAAAACCACAAGGACAAATCCGTTCTTCGTACGGCATCCCCTGGAATCTCCAGGAATTCCCAGTAAAACAGCCGTGCGCATAAGTTGGAATTATAACCTGCTAAGGGCCTGTCTCAATTCGGGATCAATAGAAGAGAAAATATATGAAGCCCCTCCTCTCGGAGGTAACAGATACTTGTAAAAAGGGGCACTTTTATTCCCACCGGCTAGGACTCTTTGATGTTGTTTATCTATGTCACATATATGTTGTTTCAACATCTTAATTATCTGTGTGCTCGTAAGATCCCGCAAACATAACTCTGTAAAGCCCAATAAGGCTAAGTGTGAATTAATTTCAGCCCACCACACATCCTTGCTGCCAACCAAATCTATTTACTTCTCCTTCATTACTGACGTCACTAACAAAGGACAGGGAACATCCTTAGTCTTAGCCCAATAGTTCAATAACCGCCTTTCGACAGTAGCCCTCAAGGAAAAGGTGCCCAGTTCCATCTCTATCATTGTTGCATTAGCCGACGGAGGGAGCCTAAGAATTCGTCGCCCAAACTGATTGATTACAGGGCACAATCTATCTACGGCTTTCTGGTCATATCCTCAGATTTGCGCCCCATATAGCATGCTTGCCAACACCTTAGTTTCCAATACTTTAGGACTGCCCTAACACAGCGTTGTCCGTGCCAGTAGAAAAAGCGCTGTGTGGCTAACGATTCTATTTGTGCAGGAGATAGCTTCAGAGATCACACAGCTGCCTCTCATACCCGACCTCCTCTCTCACCAACAAGGCTCCATCGTACACCACGACTTGCGTGCGCTCCACCTCTGTGCTTGGTTGATCAGCTGTGATGCATGATGCCTCGCCGGATGTTACAGAGATTTTGTTGAACTCCCGACGTCCTTCCACTCGAGCCTGTTATGCCGCGAAATTGTCTCATTTTTCAAGTTGGTGCTCTTCTCTCCCCTGTTCCTTAACCTCCCTTACTATGAATCATATATTCAAATATTTGTTGTACTTAAAGAGCTCTGGTTTGTCCATCTTCTCCTTAAAAGTACACCTTGCTGCCCTTTCCTCTCGCTTACAGCCAGAAGGAGCAGCTACCTTGTTCTCTCACCCTCTCATGAGGACCTTTTGGAGGGGACTACTTAAATCTTTCCCCCCAACTACTCAACCAGCCCCTCAGTGGGACCTTAATCTCATCTTGCCCAAAATTATGGAACCTCCATTTGAACCTATGGCTTCATGTACAATGGAGAATCTCTCTATTAAGATGGCCTTCTTGCTTGCGATCACCTCTGCAAGAAGGGTTTCTGAACTCTCTGCTCTTCGAGCCTCTCCCCCTTACACTCGCTTCCATTGCGACAAGGTGGACCTGAGGACGGACCCCTCGTTCATACCCAAGGTTGTCTCTCCCTTCCATTTAAATCAGACCATCTCTTTGCCAGTCTTTTTTCCAAAGCCCCACACTTCATGAGCGGAACGGACTCTCCATTCTCTCGATGTCAAAAGAGCACTCTTGTTCTACATTGACCGAACTCGACTTATTAGGACATCAGATGCCTTATTCATATCATATGGCGGTAAACATATTGGGGTTAGAATTACGTCTCAGAGGCTTTCCAAATGGATCCTCTTATGCATACAGAGGTGCTATGAACAGGCTGGCAGAACATCTCCATCTCACCTTCTAGCTCATTCTACGAGGGCAGTAGTCTCGTCGATAGCCAATCTCCGTGGCATCCCAATTCTGGACATTTGCAAGGCTGCTACTTGGTCATCGGTGCACACCTTTACGAAGCATTACTCCTTGGATGTGGCGGCCAGACTGGATTCAAGAGTGGGAAAAGCGGTTCTTCATTCACTCTTTGATTAACCTCCTCAACTCCCTCCTCCTTGAGGTAGGTCACCTGAACTGCTACTCACTCTCCCAATAGTGAGAATCACGGAGATCCTCAAAGAAGAAATAGAGGTTACTTACCAGTAACTCTGTTCTTCGAGAGAGCTCCATGTATTCTCACGACCCGCCCACCTTCCCCTCAGTCTCGGAGGTACCTCTGGTCATCCTGGGATGGGGTTGGAAGGAACTGAGGCGGCGAGGGCTCCTCCCCCTTTTATCTCCTCCCGCTCTCGCACGATCTGGGGCCCGCGCTTTTCTCGGGGGTGGAGGGGCGGAGCCTTCGGCACGTTCTAGATCTTTCCAGGACATCTTCTGCCTGGAAACTGCTGACAATGAGTTTTTCCAGTGCCTGCGAAGCAGGAAGTGAATCCCAATAGTGAGAATACGCGGAGCTCTCTCGAAAAACAGAGTTACTGGTAAGTAACCTCTATAGTTATTTATTTATTTATTGAAGAACTAACCCATACTTTTTGTCAGAGTGTTTTCCTGAGTACATATGCAGTTTCAGGATTGACAAACCCTGTTGCAAAAATTTCAAGAGTTTTACATTTTTAACTGAAATATTCAAAATAACAATTGAGAATGTTGAAATTGATAGCGGCTAAATAGAAAATGCCAAAATCAGCAGTGTCAAAGTGGGAATCTTCTATATGTATAAATATAAATTATAAACTTAATAGAATATTTTACTATGTCATATTTTGCTTAGATGTGCAGTTTTAAGGTGTTTGGAACTTTCTTTGGTAGACCCGTTCTAAAAAAACAGTTTTGTTTAGTATTAACATTTGTGAAAATGTTCTCCTAGTCTGGTTTGTTGAAATTGTTTCAGTAGTATCTTTGTTAAATTTTATTCTGTTTTCAATTTCAATTGATGACAAAATCCACTTTGAAATGTCAGGGTTTTTTTCAAGGCGGTTACTACTCCTGTTTTCAGCCAGCTCTAGTTAAAATACCTTTATTGGATTGCAAAATGCTAAGTTATACATTGTTGTTCTGTGTTTATTGTTTTTTTATTCAAATTGATATGGATTCTATAATGCTAATAAACTAAAAGAAAGCAAAATAGTGAATTTAATATTTATAGCACAGTAGTAACTATGATTTACTTTAGGATTTCACTGTATCATGTGTGAGTTTGTCTTTTGTGTATATTTGTGTAACTTACTTGATAAAGTCTTTTCTCTGATATATGTGGAACTGATAGATTTATTTAAACTGTTCATTATTGAAGTATAATGTGATCTTTTTTCTTCTCTACTTATAGAGGGTTTGGATTCAGAAAGATGGGTAGAAAAGATGCATCTACCTCCAGAAATCCCGTTGAACAGTACAGAAAGCAAATTGGTAAGCAATGTACAATAAAATATTCCTGGCAATGGCAACTGACTATGTGACCTATTCGATTTTCTCTGTCTCTAATTTTTGTGATTCTGTTATTCATTATTATGGAGACCAGAGAGCAGGCATTAAAATAGACCATTGACTGCCATTTTCAACTGTATAGTATTTCAATTCTTGTCCTGTGAGTTCATTGTTGTATCCCTCTTATACTCCATGTGCTGTACTTTCTCCAAATGTAACTTTGAACTCAAAGTCTCAAAGGGGATTTGAAACTGTACAGATGTTAGTCTTCCAGCTAAACACAGAATGGATGTTTGCACTTAATTTATAAACATTATGAGAGAAATCTAGTCCTGGTGACTGACTTCAGAGTAGTAACTCCACCTTTCTTTGGCTGAATTGAGTATCCTGGTTTAAGAGTATTGGTTCAAACAAAAGCATACAAGATACCTCCTAAAGCTTACTGTAACAGTGTATGCTTTGGCGGGGTCTGCATCAGGGCTGAACCTAGCCAGACTAGGCCCTAGTACTATGAAGTTATACCCTACAAGTGGGCCAAGCTCCCCAAAGTGACCCGGAGTGAAGAAACTTGGAAAGCCTCTTCATCTTGGTCACCACCTGTAGCCATCCCATTTAACACCACTTTATTTACAGATACTTGGGCCTCGCAGTACCCTTCACCCTCACAGGTTTCAGCTCGCAGGCCCGTTTATCTATCCAAGGCTTTATCAGAAAACCCTCAAGTCCAGGACTCGAAGTTCTAGCCATTTCTGGGATCCAGACACGGACTAGACTGGCCACTATAAGTCCTTACCAAGGATCTTCAGCCCTCAAGTCCTTGCCTTTCCTGGGGTCCAAGTGTGGACAAGCCTGGCCCCTGCAGCAACAGGGCTTTCTTGCCTCAATCTTCCCTGGGAGGCTTGCTAACTGTCCAACGGCTTCCCAGATTCCCAAAGCCTTCTTTACTAGGCTCCGACTTACCCCAAGGTCAAGTTCCAAAGTTTCAGCCTTTCCGGCCGCCACTCACAATTTGCTTTAATGCCCGGGCTTCCTGTATTCGTCCCAGCTCTGATGTCTGTGGTTTCCTGTGTGGGTTCACTGGCCCCGCACTCAGCCAACTCTTTCCCGACTCTACTGCTCCTCTAGCTGGCACCTCTGGCTCTGGACGGTTCCCAGCTGGCCTTAGCACTGGGCTCAGCCAAGTCTTTGGAGGCTAGACAGTCCGCTGCAAAAAATGCTCCTGCACTTCTGGGTTTCCAGGCGCTGCTCAAAACCAGCCAGTGTCTCTCTTGTGCTCTCCGCCCTCTCTCTCAGCAATGCTGCAGCAGCAGCTTTCAAATCCGCCATGCCGCCCATGCTGCTGTCCCACACTGCCAACATTGAGCTCGGCCCCTTAAAGCGCCAGCTCCTTTGAAGCAGCTGCAACCACTTCAGGGGAGGGAAACATGCCACAAGCGGCTACCAGTTTACCAGTGCTGGTAACAAACCACCCTTCTACACTTACTCCTACCAGTAGGGATGAGTGTAGATATCTTTCATCTTCTGTTACTTATTTCCCAGGACATATATTTCCCAGGACTTATTTCCCAGGACATATATTTCTTGATTTTGAGACAGATTATTCCTTTGTCAGAACTATCTCATTAGATCCAAAATATCTTGCTTGTATGATTGCATTTTGAGACCTTAAGTAGAATCTCATGACACTAGACAGCAACAAAGACATGCAAAGTACATCAAATCTCAACTGGGATCTTGAAATTTTGGAGAGGGAGCTTGAGATAAAGTAGTTCAAATGATATCATTTATTGGACCAATGGCTCATAGGCACTGTGGGCTGGGGAAGCGACCGTTGCAACTCATAGTAGTAGTAAGTAAGTAAATTTTATTAATGGGCATTAGCCTTCGCCATAGCCCCACAATTAACACATACAAATAAATCAAGCAATATAAAACACTCTCAGCATAACAGAACCTTACTCTTTAACATATCACCTACCCCCTGGCATAACCATTGAGGACCAAGTGAAAGAAGGGAATTCTGGACAGTTTCCAGAAAATACAAACTGATTATCTTAACAAACCAGAACTCTCTTATTCTATACCCATATGACATCACAGCGCGTATATATCAGTTTAGGCCTCTTTCATTGTTGCAAGTCATAAGAACTGGCTGGGAGCGCTGGGGAAGTCTGGGTTCCCCAGCACTCGCACCGAGGACCTGTCACTTGCAAAGGCCAGTTCAGCTTATTCCCCTCTCCCCCATGGTCCGTAGCAGGAAGAGTATGTGGGGGCTGCTTCTGTGGCCGAGGTTGCCACACTGGAAGCTGCCTGTTTGAATCCTTCCCCATGCACTCCACCTGCGAGGGTGCTCCGTGGCAGAACTATACTGTAGCCATGGACCCGCTACCCCCCATCACCTTGCTCATTTAAAAACACACCCATTTTTTTATATGCTTAGATCCATGATGGTCACAAGAGCCTTTGGCTAGCTACTTGATTGAGCAACGTAGTATGAGTTTCATAGCACATTCTTTATGCTCCTTTCTTCCTGCAAAGTAAGCAACTGTTTTTGTAACCAGATTCTAGTGGGAATGAGTTTTATGAGTTTAAAAGTAAGTGGCTTCAGTGTGCTAAGTATCCTTCTGACCTAGCACTGCAATATCAATACTTTTGTTTCATGTTCAGTGGAAGCAAATATCTTTGGGGGAGTTTGAAAGGAGTAGGAAAGGAAAGAAAATGAAAGAACTACTAAAGAAAGACAAATGGCAAGAACTGGAGTAGTATGTGCACTTACTGTCCTCTCTCAAGCCAGGGAAAAGAAAAGGAATACAAAATGCTCCTCTGATTCATCTGAGACGGCAAGGACCTTTAGGTCAAGGTGCGTTTCAGGCAACCCGCTACATTCTTTTTTTCATGTGCACCATAAATTCACTCTTTAATTTTCTACTATGAGAGTAAATGTAATAGAAAGAGCCAACACAAAGCCGTCTTTTGTTCTCATGTTATGTATAAGTGCTGACAAATTGCAGAGGCTTCTTGTATCATAGGGTTCAGGCTTCAGAACTATATCTGTCAGATGCCTTTTTTGCCCTTTTTTTCTTTTGTTTGGGGAGAATAATGGACAGTAAGTGTTTTCTTTACAAAACAAAACTAAACCTTGTGGTTTGTGATTGCTACTGTCATTTGAGCTTAGTGCCAGCACAGATCACTTCTTCATCACACTTGCAACCTTGAGTGAGAATAGCTAAGGAAAACACTACTATGGGGTGAAGCATAAAATGTTCGTATTAATGTTGGATATTCACATATGGTGATGTTATGGTATTAGTAAACATATTTTGGAGCCTGAAAATATATGCACTGTGAACATTGAAGATGGATTTCAAGCATTTACAGCAGGGTTAGGAAACCTTTTCCCTTCCATGGGACAATTTAAACATTAGTATAAACTCCACAAGCACATAGGCGCTGGAGATGGGGGTGCATAAGGGGTGTGCGGAGGATGCAAGAAGGAAGGAGAGCCTCCAGAGCATGGATTTCTCTCATCGATACGTCTCCTGTCTCTGGATGAGTTCCTTTATCTCCACTCCCCTCCTCTGACCTCACTCTTCAGGGCTGGATCAGATTCAGGAACTGAAAAGGGGGCAAATGAAAAAAGAGCTATGGGGAGATTTGGCTCAATGGATTGATTTTCCCCATGCCTCAATTACAGAATGCAATTTCTGGTTTTAAATGACCAGAGCAATGAAAGTAGGACTTCGTTGCCTCAGTGCCAATAATAATAATAATACTCTTTATATAGTGCCCCCCCAGCCATAGCACTTGGAGTGCTTTAAATATAACTATTTAACACAAATTTTAATCCTCACAACAACCCTGTGAGGTAGGTTAGACTGAGAGAATTCTTTGCCTGGGCCAAGGTCACCCTGTGAATTTTTGACTAAGGCAAGACTAGAACCAGGGTTCCCCCCCCCCCACCTCCAGGTCCAAGTACTGTACCATTACACCACACTGGCTCTCACACAGATAAATGATCTGTGTTCTCCTGCAACATCAGACACTGGCATATATTGGCCTTAACATGGACTTCGTTTGTCTTTCATTTATTTGGAATAGTGCTACTGGTGATCTTTCCAGATCTTCTAAAATTAGATGCTTAATTTGTACTCTAAAACCAATGCTACTCCAGAATAATTCCACTTTGAACCAAGGGAATTACTGTAGTTTTATAAAGGAATAACTGAGATCTGGCTTTGTCTCATTAGCCCTTTTCAAATGGGCTGCCATGGGTGGGGGGATGGGTCTGCACCCATTCCCACAGGCGCACACCCATCTCCACCCACCTCCATCCATTTTTTTGACTTACTGCCGTAAATAAATATTCTATTCTATTCACCTCCACCCATGGAGCATCAGGCATTGGACACCATTGCTGCGTGGGTGGGTGATGGGTGGAGATGGGTGTAGCGTGGGAGCACGCATGCACCCCCACCCATCCCCCACGGCATTCCCACAGTCACCTGAACCCATGTCCATGCAGCGAAACTGCATGGAGATGGGTGGGGATGTGTAGCAGGGAGCAGTCCAGGGGGGCTGCTACCCCTTTAAGAAGGGGGCTGTGGGCACCAGTCAGAAGGTTGGGTGCACCCAGGGGTGTGGTAGCGCCAGCCCCAAAGCTGGGGATCAGCCTGTAGGGAGCACAGGCTGAGAAACCCCTGTGACAGAGTGGGCAGGTTACTGGCCCTTTAAGGCTGGAAGAGTAGAACCCTGGCCATGCCCACTCTGCTGTATATAAGGAGAGACTAGGCAGAGAGGAAGGAGTCTCTGCCAGGGAGCCAAAGAGGCAACATCTCCCTGAAAGCCTTCATGGTTTATGCTGTCCAGAGTGCTGACCGCAAGAGAACCAGAGTAGCCCAGGCAAGTGTGGGAGGCTATACCCAGGAGGGAGCCTCTAGCCTGTGAAAGGCTTGGCCAAGGCCTGGGGACTGAAGTCCTGGCTGACTGGACTTTGTGGGGTTGTTGGTGCCTTGCTCCTGAAGTCTGGAGAGACAAACCTGGCACTGTAGGGTGTAGACAGATGAGCCGGCAGCCCCAGGTACACTGGACTTGTTAGGTCCAAATAAAGACTGGAACTGAAAAGACTCTCTGGACTAAGAGTGGTGTGTCCAAAGAGGGTACACCCCTTCCTAGAAGGAGGGGGTTCAGCAGCTGGTGCTCGTGGCTGACACGCGTAGCAGGGGGAGAGCTAATTCCCCAGAGTGATGCCCCAGCGCCCCGTGTGGCCCTGGGGGACCCCCCTGCTACAGGGTGTCTCGTGTGAAAAAGGCCACAGTCTCTGGATGCTTGTTTCTGTCCTACTAGAGAACTGTATCACTGCAAGCACCTTCAAAATATATTGAACATGCCTTGCATCCAAAAACTTAACTAGCTAAATGGCGAGATTTTACATAACTAGCTAAATGGCAAGATTTTTAGAAACTCTGGTTTACCAGAAATGTCCACTCAGATGCTGTAATTTGAAAATAATTTTCAGTTTCTTATATTTTTATAGCAAATCATTTTATTTGTTCTGGGATGCTTAGCCTTGTCTGGTGTCATGCTGCTGTAGGCATGGCAGGTATTCTGCGGGATCAAGTCATTTCCAGTGAAATTAGTGGGAATTTCTGAGGGTTAGGTACAATTGAAAGAGAGGCCACCTACCTAATATGCCTTAAAAGAGGACTTTTAACTTTAGGAACCTACCTATTTTTGAAAATTTTCAGCCATAGCTTTGCTTATGTATGCGTACAGATTATATATATCCAGTAGCAAACAGAAACCGAGACAAATCAGTGGAGGAGGAGCTGGGCCTGGAACAAGGGAATAGATTGCTTATTATTGAAAGGCAAGATTTTTTGTTTATTTATTATCTCCTCCTTTCTCTCCGAGTTTGAGTCCTGGCTCACCTTATTCCTCTCTGACGACATCCCCACACTCATCCTTGGTGACTTCAATATTCATGTTGATGCACCCTCTCAGCCTTGCATCACTCGCTTCCTCGCCTTAGCTTCCTCCTTTAATCTCCACCTCTGGACTAGCTCCCCCACCCACATTGATGGTCACTCTCTTGATCTCGTGTTCTCTAGGAACTGTTCTGTCTCCGATCTCTCCTTTGAACATCATCCCATCTCTGACCATTTCCTTGCCTCCTTCAACCTCTCCCACTGCTCCCCCTCTTCTCCCCCATCTCCCCATCCCTTCCGCGATCTGCAGGTCATTGTGCCCCAGGACTTCGCCCCCTCCCTCTCTCCTCTCCTCCCCCTCCCCCGATTCTGCTATCTCCACCTTCAACTCTTCTCTCGCCTCCACCCTCAACTCCCTTGCCCCCCTCTCCTCCCGCCCCACTCGCTCCCGCAACCCCTGCCCTTGGCTTACTCCCACCATTCGCCATCTCCACTCCTGCACCCAAGCTGCAGAACACCTTTGGCGCAAATCCTACTACCACACCAACTTCCTCCACTTTAAATTCTGCCTCTCACTCAAATCTGCTATCTCCCTCGCTAGACAGCAGTACTATGCCTCTTGTATTGAGTCATGCTCTCGGGACCCTCGCCGTCTCTTTTCCACCTTTGACTCCCTTCTCAACCCCCCCTATTCTCCTCCTCCCTCCTCTCTCCACTCAGGATCTTGCTCTCTTTTTCACCTCTAAAATTGACAAGATCTGCCTGGAAATCACTTCCAAGTCCTCTCCCCCTGCTACTCCCCACCTCTCTCCTGTCGTCCTTCCCTCCCGCCTCCCTTGAGGAAATCTCCTCCCTCCTCTCCTCCTCCAACCCCTCCACTTGCCCCCTGGACCCCATTCCTTCCCGCCTCCTGACCTCCATTCCCTCCACCGTCGCCCCTCCCGTCCTTCACATCATCAACCTTTACCTCTCTACTGGCTCCGTCCCCTCTGCCTTTAAACACGCCACTGTCTCCCCCATCCTCAAAAAGTCCACTCTGGATCCCTCTGAACCCTCTGATTGCCGTCCTGTCTCACTCCTCCCTTTTGCTTCCAAGCTCCTTGGACGGGTTGTCTACTCATGGTCAACAGTGTCAAAAGCAGCCAACAGATCTAATAAAATCAGCAGGGTTTAACGGCCCTGGTCCAATTCACGGTGGAGGTCATCGACCAAAGCCACAAGCACAGTCTCAAGGCCATAGCCTGGGTGAAAACCAGACTGCGAGGGATCCAGAAAACTGACATGGTCCAGATGCTCCTGCAGCTGCCGAGCCACTACCCGTACAATAACCTTCCCTGAAAAGGGAAGATTATAGTCCGACCGATAAGACAAGAATGCAGGCAAGAATCAGGATCAAGTCTTCTGTGTGGACAATTATGCACTATTGTAATTTGCACTCATTGATTTATACAGGCACAGTACAACTTGATATTACAGACAGATCTTGTCTTTCTGTCACCATTTAAAACGGAGGACTTAGAGCAGGGGTTGGAAACTTTAGGTCTGGGGGTTGAATGCGACTTGTGGATAGTTTTTATTCGGCTCCTTTCCAATTCCTGGATCCAATTCCTATTCTAAAACACTGAAAAACTGAGTTGAGAGATGTGGGCATACACATTAGGATAGGGGACAGATCCTTGGCAGAGACCTATGTTCTGGACCGTCTTCTTTCTGAGTGCCCCCCTTAAACACCCATGACCTCAACTTCTGTGCAGTCCTTGGAGCTTACAAGTGTCCCCTGGGAGGGAAAAATTCCCACACCCGTGACTTAGATATAGGCTAGACTTGGAAATAACGGTGGGTGTGGGCTGCAGGCCGGGAGCTGATTGCACATCTTTGATCCTCAGCTGCCCAAATTTTATAGAAATTAGAAGAGCAAGAGAAGCTACAAGATCACTTGTGTAGCTAGAATTAAATCACTAGATTTTAGGCGAATTTCCCCCACAAACTTCAAGTCTATGTGGGAACATACCATTTATCTAATCTATCATTCTGCACAGCACAGTCTGGCATTTCACCCAGGAACTGCTGCATCAACAAAGCAGCTTAATTCCTTTAATTGTTCTATTTTGTAGATTGTTTGAGTAAAGCAGGGATTGAGAACCTTTCCCCTCCCAGGAGCCATAAACGCTGAGGGTGGCTCCATAGTAGTTGGGAACAGGGGGTCTTTTAACAGGTGAGCTCATTCTTTCAGTCCTTGGGGGCAGGAACTGGAAAGGGGCCAAATAAAACCTTGCCACAGGCCACATTTGGCCCTGGAGCCTGAGGTTCCCCATCCCTGGAGTAAAACAAAGGAGTGACAACTACTGTCTGGCGTGTGTAAGCAGATGTTTGGGGTATAATTCTTCTGACTCAAGTTTTTATTCTTTTCAAAACCTACGAAGACATTCTGTGACTGAAGCCAAAGGGATGTTCAAGAATGAGACATGATCTCCATGTTTCAGTATGTCTGCCCTATAGACTTTGCAGTAGGCATTGTGCATACCAGGGAAGATTGCCTCTAGTTCTGACAGGAAGTGTGTGTGTGTGTGTGTGTGTGTGCGCGTGCGCGCGCGTGATGAGCATGAACCTTGACACAATCGTTTTTCATAATCTCATCAACAGTATGCCTCTTTTGTTTCCTATTTCTGTGATATCCAGAATGTGTCCCACTGACAATATATTCTCCATGCTGTATGCAACTCTTTTGGCAGGAAGTGTTTTTGTTGTTGTTGTTGTTCTGTTTGATGGTTTATTGTCATACAATAATGTGCAACTTCTTATCCTTGAAGCTACAGGGCTTGCCCAGGAGTCTAGTTTAGTGTCTTCCAGTGCTTAGTGAAATTCATGGATTTGGATGCCGGTCCTTGTGTCCTGCTGCTTCACAAGCAGGGAGAGCTGTGACATAGTGAAGAAATAAGGTTACAGTAGAATCGCCTTAATGAACAAATGCTGCTAGAATGAAAGAAGCCTCCCAATTAAGGAACTCCTTTGCTGTAGAAATATCTTTGTTAGTATTTGATTTTACTTTATGGTACAGTAAATTTAAAAGGTACTGTAGAAAGCGTTAGTACATTTTAAATGACATTAAGTCATGTTTGATTGGTTTAGCAGTCTAGGGGTGTGCATGTCGTTTTTGTTATTACAAACGAAAATTGTCATTTTCATTTTCATTATTGCAATAACAAAAATGACAACTGAGAATAACAATAATGAAAATGACAACTGAGAATAATGATAATGATAACGAAAATGACAATATCATTATCATTGCCATTATTAGTGCTGTGGCAGTTGGGTTTTGGAGGGAGAATGTGGACAGGGGAGGAGGGAGCAGACATCTTGGAGCCCTAAACAGGGTTCAGCTGTGCCTGTGTTGGGCGAGCAGCTCAGCAGTATCTGATGGATGTATCACTGGCCAATGACCAGCGCAAGCAGGCCCCCGCAGTCTCATGGTATTCTGTGATTACTCAATGCCTGTTGCCTCCCACAACCAATCAGGGGGGCTCTGGGGGAGGGCACTGTAACCCTTTATAATGGGAGGGCGAGGCTTTTTCTTTCCGTTCTGTGAGAGCTCTGCTTGTCAGGTTGCATTTACAGAACTGTGGTGCCTGCACACAGAAAATTCTCCCTAGCCCCCATTGTATTATCAATACCTTTCCTTCCTCATACCCTACATTTTACCTTCTCCCTTTCCCTGCCCTTCTCCCCACTGTACATTATATAGAGATAGGTACTATAGATTAGTTATAGATATATATTATAGACAGAGAGAGAGAGACAGACATATAGATTAGATTAGAATAGTTATATAGATTAGATATAGGTATATATTATAGACATATAGATTAGATTAGAATAGTTATATAGATAATTAAAAACATAAGAAGTGCCATACTGGGTCATACAACGGTCCATCGATCCCAGCATCCGGTCTCGGACAGAGGCCAATCATGGGGGCTTGGGAGAAGCACCCAACAGGTCACAACGGGGGATCCATTCTCTGTGGGTCATCCCCAGGCTCCCGACAGTAAAGGGTTCTGTTCCCCAATTCTATTTGGCTTATAACTGCTAATGGACCTATCTTCCTGAAACTTATCCAAACCTCTTTTTAACTCAGCTATACTTCTGGCCTTGACCATCTCCTTTTGATTAGATAATTGTTTTCCTTTTCCCTTCCCCTGTCTCCCTTAGATTTAGATAGATATTAGTTGCACATGGGAATCGATAACGATACCAATACCAAAAATAAAATCTTCATTTGAAACGGTACTGATAACGATACCGGTACCGATAATGGTACTGATAACAACACTGGTACCGATAGCATTGTCATTAATAATGATAACGAAAATGACATTTTTAAATAAAAACAAAAAATGAAAACGACATGGGAGCCTAGTGCACATCCCTAGTCACAATAGAGCAGCAAAGCATCATAAAGCGAACAAAGGGCTCTGCTGTCAGAAATTTAAGTTAAGAAACACAAATTCACACTTATGGGTGATGGGATATTGCTCTTTGTCCCCTGGGGACATCTCCTGTGGTGTCTCATAGGGTTCCAATCTTGTCTCCCCTTTTGTTCAATGTGTATTTGAGGCCTCTGGGTAAGATCATTTGGAGGTTAGGAGTGAGGTGCCTTCAGTATGATGATGACACCCAGCTCTATCTTTCTTTCTCATCGGATCCAGTTCCTGCAGTCTTGGTGCTTACCCAATGCCTGGCAGCTGTTGAGGACTAGGATGAGGGTGAGCCAATTCAAGCTGAAGACAGATGAGACTGAAGTGAATATGGTTGGTCGACCCTGTGACTTGGAGGGCTTCTGACCAGAAGGAGTCTGGCTCCCTCTGGCTACCCAGATTTGCAGCCTTGGAGTGCTTCTGAACCCCCTGCTGTGCTTGGAACATCAGTTTGCAGCGATGGCCAGAAACACTTTTCACCAACTTCATCTGGTGAGGAGACTGAAGCCCTTTCTTTCTGATTCAGATCTGGCCACCGTCATCCATACCTTCGTTACTTCAAGGCTAGATCACTGCAATGTGCTTTACGTGGGGCTGCCCAAATGACTGTTCGGAAGCTGCAGCTGGTGCAGAACACAGTGGCTCGGCTCCTTTCTGGGGTGCGTCGCTGGGAGCACATTACACCTGTGCTTTATAGTCTGTACTGGCTTCCTATAGCTTTCTGGGCGCAATTCAAGGTGCTGCTTTTGATCTTTAAAGCCCTAAATGGTCTGGGCCCCATATATCTGTGACCCTTGTGGTTGGCCGAGAGCACTCTCTTGTGGGCACCACCTGCCAATCTTGTTAATATGACAAGGACCTGCAGAGAGGTGTTCTCAGTCACTGCTCCAGCTCCTTCCCCTGGAGGCCCATCAGAGCCCAAGTCTTTGCATATACCAGAGGCAGTGTTGTAAAGCTTTATTTTTGGCAAAGCGTTTGGCAGGCAGAAATAAACTACTGCGAATCGATTTACGGAGTGCTTTAGGCATGTCTTTAATCCATTGTTTAAAGTCAGTGCTGTACTTTGCAGCAAATCTCTTCCTTGCAAATAGCCTTGTTAAGCAGATGTGGTTTATTGGGGTGTGGATTAACTGGATGTTACTATCATGAACTGCTAGGGATTGGGATCTGGTTTCCAGGGAGTTGTGCAGGACCAGTTCCAGCGGCTCAGGAACAGTCAGACAGACTAAGGGATAGGACAGATGAGCAGGAGACATATGACAAGCAAGCATACAAACGGGAGGCAGACAAGTCCCAAGGCAGTTTTCTGTGTAGTTGCAGAGCGAGATCCTGGACACTCTCATAGCAAGCATCAAAGCAGATTCTGAGCCTCAACCATAGCAACATGGTTGGGTGGACAGATGGATGGACAAACTAGGGGAACAAACTAGAACCAGAAAGGCAAGGCAGGAAGGACTGATCATGAAGGAGACAGACGATCTGCTGCAGCAGGCAGTCAGCTGGTGGAGGCATGGAGTAGAGCTAAAGGGATGTGGGTGTGGTGTGGCACCTCACCAGCACAGACAAGATTGTTACTAGGACTAGTCCTGGACCATGGCCAGGATGTGTCGGTGGTGCTGAGGTGCCAGCCACTGCACTCAGGGCCATCAGATCCAAGGGCACTGGTCCAAGCCCCATTCCTTACATGACCCCAACCCCCCTCCCAAGGGCAAACTCTGGGCACCAGAAAAGTCTAGGGGCTCGAAGCCCATCTTCTTTGGATCAGGCAAAACAAGATGAGGATGGACAGACTAGGGGGAAGTCCATGCAAAAAGGGGGACGTTTTTGGAGTTGCCGCATGCAAGAGAGACGGGAAAGGAAGTGGCAGAGCAGAGTGGTTGCAGGAGGCAGCTGCCTGAAAGTTGATGAGATACAACAGGATTGTGGAGAAGCAAGTTCCTGAGATGAAAGAGCCTGAAGTAGAGGGACCAATAGGTTCACCCAAGGAGGGTTTGAGCATGGCCCAGGGCAGGAGCCCAGGCTGGACCCTGGCAATGGAGCCAGAGCCAGCAGCAGAGGTTGCACGGAGGCTGGAGCCAGACTGGGAGCCAGAGGCTTGACTCTGAAGGATTGTGACTGAAGGTACCGAGGGGAAGAGTGAGCAGGACAGTGGGGATGGGATGTGGCCCTCTTACAGTCACAGAATGTCTGGTGCAATGACTGTAATGGCTTTAGAAGGAAGTGTAAGCACCTGTAATCTTCTCTGGCCTTCAAAGAGAAGATAGACACAAGAAATACACCATGGGGGAGTGTGATGTGGGGGAGGAGGCGTGTCACACAACTACTCGTACCAGCCCAGGTTAGCGTCTCAATGTGGTTTTATAGTGGTTCCAGCACAGGTGGACACCTGTGCTGCAAGCACTAATAAACCACTTTGAGACACTAACCTGGTCTGGTCTGAGTAGCTGTGTGACACCCCCTCCTGTGTGACTGCTTTCAGCCCCTGTTATATACTGCACAGGGATGGAGCCACAGGGATGAGCAGGCCAGGCTTAAAGGGGCCATGGCCTGACTCATCACAAAGGAAATCAACAAGGTTGAATAGACACTAAATAAAGTAGAATTAGAGGTGCAATCTTCAACATAAATCATAGTGCGAAATCTCCCAGAAATCCTGGTAGTTATGAAAAACTATGCCATATGGGGCTAAGTCGTAGCTATTAGAAAATCAGACTAAGACCTGCACAGTATGAGTGTGAGTCATATGTCTTGGCAAGGCAGGGCAGAAGTCTACAGACTCCATAATATATAAAATACAGAAATGTTATTGCTCAAACAGCTTAATGTAAGTATCCGATATGACTCTGTGTGTGAAAGCTATTGAATTCTTATCAAGCTGAAAGGACTGAGTGGGAAGGTGCTACTTAAGTACTTTCATGGAGATGGGGACCAAGAATCTTGCCAGCAGAAAGAAAAAAGGGGGGAAATGTAACAGTCTATAAAAAGGGGTGAGATTTTTATCTTCTCTGCGATTCACTGACTTCATCGGCAGTACACCTGGTTTGCACTACTGTCTCAGGCAGCAGAATCAGGCCTTGGGAATGAAGGACAAGAAAGAGGATGAGTTACACCCAGGCAGATAAAAGCACAGTTTATTGATTCAGATTTTTGTGTATTACATTATGCCATGATACTATTAAAAACCTGTATTCTGATAACTTCCTTGATACTAGATTTTTTAAACCATTTTTGGGACAAATATTATGGGTAAAATCATGAGGCCACTTGTGTGGACACTGAAGGCCATAAACCAGCAGAAACAGTTCCTTCTGACAGTTGGAGAAGACAGCAAATCAGAAAACTGTGTTAACTATGCACCTCCACATATACTGTGGAGGCAGGTCTGCATAGAAGAATGTAGAGGAGAGGAAATGATATATTTCCCATATCAAAGGTTTGTACATGACTTTGGCCACAGTACAGATCAATAGTGCCTGAATTCTGCATGGGAGGGGAGCAGCTCTTGGAGAAACTGATAGAACTGAGAAGGGTTTCAAGGGCATGCCGTATTCTAGTTTGTGTTTAAAAAGGTAGCAGCTTTGTCTGGTAGGTGGCTATTTTCACTACAGCCAAGTGTACATTTCAAAAGAATTGAAGAGTACAATCATGAATTCAACAGGATGTTTCCTTTTGTTGAGGTGAATAGGAAATTCATGCTGAGTGACTTGGGAAAAAAAGACAAGTTCCTGTGGTAACTATTAACCTTTGTCATTCAACCTTTGTGCTCCCAACACAAAATGATAAAACTATCAAAGGAGCACAGGTTAAAGAATCAGAAATGTGCTTTTTTTTTCCAAAGCAGCACCTTTAGCATTATTTCTTTTTTGACAAATTCCTATTTGTTGCTGTTATACTTAAAAAACTGTAATAGCCACAGACCAGTTAACAAGTACAATAAGCATCCCCACTGGATAACTGTATTTTTACATGATATACCACAATTTTCTATTTAACCCTTTGTCCTCCTTTGCTGCAGAAATAGGATTAGCCCAGATATTCTTCATATCATAGGATTAGAATAGTGGCAGACTGGGCTTCAGGGGTTAATGGCTTAGGCTGTTTTTAAATGAGCTGCAACCACGCAGGTCCACCCATCCCACACACATTCATATGCCCATCTGAAGGCAGTGTGTGTGTGTGGGTGCACTCCCGTGACTCAGGCACCACCCACCCATAGCCACTCATGGAGCAACGGAGAAAAATCCAGACTGCTCCATGTGGTGGAAAGCTAAAATGAGCATGGGGAGGGGCACACATGCATCCCTGGCCCGTTTAAACCGCTCCCCACTCACCCCAGGTGGGTGGGCGTCTGTGGCCGTCCCACTCAGCGCACATGGAACCCGTCCCCAGCCATGCTCGTTTAAAAATGGCTTTAATGAGGATTAAATATGTGGACTGGCTAGTTCTTTTCAAATGGGGGAGTAAAGAGGACAGACTTACTAACCACAGGTTACCAGAGGGCATAGTGTAGAACTGAAACTCGGTCCTCGGAAGACTTTAGAATCCACCGGGGATTCCGGTACTCTGTTCCAAATTTCTGAGGACCAAGGTCGGTCCTCGGAAAACTTTGGAAGCCTCAATCGAGTACTGGCGCCATTGCATGCATGACGAGTCATCCAGACGGTTGACCACCACCACCCCGCCAGCTTCTCTGAGCCAGGAAATGAAACTTAGTGCCACATTTGGGGGGGGTATAGGAGGGGACAGTTGAGTGACGGACAAGTCAGATAGCAAGTTTTTATTGGCTGGCAGAGGCAAAATAAAAGTGACTGTAGAGCCGTTTCCCATTCTCTACCGAATTTGGCTGTGTGCGCTACCCTGCTGTTCTGTAAGTAATTGGCATGAGGAAGGGTGTGTGTACATGGCCTGTCCTGTCCGTAGGGACAATGCTGGGGGACGGGGGTTAGCTGTTTCTACCATGCCATGATTTTTTTTAAAAACAACAGCAAATAAATGGGTGCCACACTGCTGCTGCCTGCTCCTTGACACCATGGAGGCCAGAGGGATCTGTCTTACTCCATTTCCCCTGGCCTGGGCTGTCCATATACTAAAGGCAATGCCGGGGGTTGTCACCAGTGCCAAATATACTTAAAGTTTGGGTACTACTGCTGCTTTTACTGCCTGTTGGCAAGTTGGCAGCAACCTAGAGGCCAGAGAGGGATCACTTTTGCTGTGGTTTTTGTGGGCACTGTGGCTGTACTTTGTCTGTGGTTTCAACTTTGCCAAGATGCGACTGACCACTAGGGCACAGGGAAGATATACTTTCTTTCTGGAGAAAACAATATGGTGTGTGGGGAGGGGGCTTGCTTTGCATAGGTGGGCACTGGACAGACCCAATGGAGGCTTTTGCACATGTGGATGAATGTCTGGTTTCTTTATTGTGGGTGGTGGTGGTATGTTTTGTTTGTTTCTGCCCACAGTTGCACTTTTGTAGGTTTGTCTTATTGAGTGATTGTCCCACTTTTGCTCGCCTGCTTTTCTGGACTCTGCTTGGTTGGCATAATGATTTTAAAGTGGGTGCACCGCTGATGGTGGGCAATGCTGTGGATACTGCTGGCTTTTTTTGGCTTTCTGCACGCAGTTGCACTGTTTGGGTTTGTCTTCTTGAGTGATTGTCTCACTGTTGCTAGCCTGCTTTTCTGGGCAATGCTTGGCATACTGATTTTAGAGTGGGTGCACTTTAAAATCGTTAAAGGAAAGAGTTCAGAAATTCCGAGTTTCAGGGATTTCCGAGGTCCAGAGTTCCAAGTTCCAGGTTCTCAGACAAAGTTCCAAAGTTCGGCTACGTACCTGGACTAGATACTCAAAACTTGGTCCGAATACCCAGAAGGCTTATTCAGTATAGCCCTAGCATAGAGGCATGGTTCAGTAACCAAAGAGGAAGTTTGCGTATGGTAATGTGCATTGGTGCTAAAGGTTTTATTAGAGGGCCATGTTAGTACTTTGAAAATAAAGTTATTAAAACATTTTCCATTTTTTAATATGGACACTGTTACTTTGTCAGTGAAAAAACACATTTCTGCTTCCTTGCTCAAAGAAATTGAAAGCCTCCATTTTTATGAGATAGTTCCGTTATTTTACACCTGGTCAAAGGGAAGAGGTAAAGAAGTATCTATTTCTGAACACTAGATTTTTGATAAATTTAACTCATTTGGCATGTAATTCACCTCTGTGCCGGGGGCCAGCATATTTATTTATTTATTTATTACAAGAACTTTTATCCCACACCTTCCTGCACTTCGGCAGCTCGGGATGGCACACAACATAAAAGCATAACAATATAACTACAATATATAAAATGGACACATAAAATTAAATAGCAGCTGCCAAATAAAACCCACTCCCTCTCCGAAGGCCCGGCGGAACAACCAGGTCTTACAACATCTGCGGAAAGAGGGGAGGTCAGGGGGCAGATGGGCCTCTGACAAGAGAGAATTCCACAGCCAAGGTGCTGCCACTGAGAATGCCCTCTCAGCCATCGCCACCCGGCATACCCGGGGGACTTTGAGTCGGGCGCCCCCGGCTGATGGCAAGGACCACTAGATGACCCAAGGCTTGAGGCGGTCTCGCAGGTAAACAGAACCCAAACTGTTTAGGGCTTTATAAGTCATAACCAACACCTTAAATTGGGCCCGGAAGACAATAGGCAGCCAGTGCAGAGTACGGAGCACAGGTGTAAGGAGACGGGCCACCGCGTTCTGCATCAGCTGCAGCCTCTGGACCGTCGCCAAGGATAGCCTCACATAGAGTGCGTTGCAGTAGTCCAGTCGAGAGGTAATGAA
The DNA here is from genome assembly GCA_003113815.1 of Sphenodon punctatus. Classification (NCBI taxonomy): domain Eukaryota; kingdom Metazoa; phylum Chordata; class Lepidosauria; order Sphenodontia; family Sphenodontidae; genus Sphenodon; species Sphenodon punctatus. Next base: position 4,221,949 of record QEPC01012389.1, read on the forward strand.
AGCATGGATGATGGTGGCCAGATTCGAGCCCGAGACATACGGCCGCAGCCATCGCACCAGATGTAATTGGTGAGATGCTCCCCTCGCCACAGCCGCCACCTGATAATCCAGGCGGAGCTGCTGGTCGAGGAGCACCCCCAGACTACGAACCTGAGCATCCAGAGGGGGGCAGACCCCGCCAATGATGGGAGTCACCACCCCCTCAGCCCTACCCACTAACATCACCTCTGTCTTGTCAGGATTCCACCTCAGACGGCTCGTTCTCATCCAGTCTCCTACACCTGCCAAGCACCGTGTAAGCACCGAGACTGCCGGGCGTGAGTCTCCAGAAAATGAGAGGTAAAGTTGTATATCATCGGCGTACTGATGACATCGTACGCTGAACCCTCTCATGACTTCACCCAAGGGTTACATATATACATTGAACAGGAGAGGAGACAGAATACAACCCTGCGGGACTCCACATGTGAGATTCTGGGGAGATAATGTACATTCCCCGAGAACCTCCCACTGAGTTCTCCCTGCCAGGAACGAGCGGAACCATTCAGCAACAATTCTACTCACCGACAGATCCAGTAAGATCAAAATTGAGGATCAGCCCTGATCCAATTCACGGCGCAGGTCATCGACCAAGGCCACAAGTGCAGTCTTCATGCCAAATTCGGTGCGAAAACCAGACTGCGAGGGATCAAGAAAACCAACCCAGTCCAGTTGCCCCTATAACTGCTGGGCCACCACCCGCTCAATAACCTTCCCTAAAAAGGAAATGTTAGAGACTGGCTGATAGCTGGCTAGGGAGTCGACGTCCAAAGATGAACTTTTGAGCAGAGGCCGCACCACCGCCTCTTTAAGACAACTCGGCATCCTGCCCTCCCTAAGGGAGGCATTGACTATCCCCGCCAACAATGGCCCTAACATCTCCCAGCTGGCCTTCACCAGCCAGGATGGGCACGGATCTAATTCACAACAGGTGACCCGAACCGTCCCAAGGACATCCACCGCATCAGCGGACGACACCCACTGAAACTGATTCCACAACAGACATGGCGGGGCTTCCTGTACCTCTGATACATCCGCTGTCATAAATGCAGCATCGAGATCGTGGTGAATCTGGGCGATTTTATCCGCAAAAAAATCAGCAAACATGTCACAGCGGGCACTGGAAAATTCTAGTTCCAGGCGGAGAGAGGCCGGACTGACCAGCCTCTGCGCCACCCGGAAAAGCTCCACTGGACGTGATTTTGCAGACGCAATGAGAGCAGCAAAGAACTCCTTCTTTGCTGTCCGCACCGCAACAGCATGAGCTCTTAAACTAGCTTTATGCTGCTAGTTTAGCTTCAGCAATCAGTTAGCAATCACTCAGCTTCAGCACAAGTTTCTCACCACTGTTGCTCCAACCGCCGTCCATCCTGCTTCATCCAGCGCAGGTCCTCCATGAACCACGGTGACCCCCGCCGTTGACTCTCTAGAAATGGACGCTTGAGAGCCATTCGGTCGATAGCCTCAGCCAACAAGCTGTCCCAGAAGGCAATGAGGTCATAGAGTGAACGATCATCAAGATCAGAAGGCATTTCCCCTAGAGCATTCCGGAACCTCTCTGGTTCCATAAGTCTTGGGGGCCAACCCAACGAACTGGCCCTGCACCTTTCTAGGGGCAGACATCCACTAGGAGACTGGTCCGGAGGAGGTAATGATCCGTCCACGACATGGGTAAAGCCGTTACATCCCCCACCACCGGATCCCCCGCCTCAAGGCCAGTGCAGAACATCAGGTCAAGGGTATGTCCCTCCTCATGTGTCGGACTCTTAACTTTCTGAGACAGTCCCATGGTTGTCATGGCATCCATGAACTCATGCTCTGCTCCCCCTAAATTGGCATCAGCGTGGATATTGAAATCCCCCAGGACCAAAGTATTCGGGGATCGCAAGACCACTTCCGATACCAATTCCGCTAAAGCATGTAGGGATGCTGTGGTACAGGTAGGTGCGTGGTATACCAAAAGCAGCCCTTATCTGTCTCCTCCCAAATCTATCACAAGGTGGACCCCCTCCATGCCCAAGATGGTCTACACAGGATACTGCCTCACAGACCAAGTTTCCTTAAAAACAACAGCTACACCGCCTCCCCGCCCCTTTGATCTACATACTCCCCCTACATATGACCCTATGTATCAATTATGTTTAATTGTCCCTGGTGTTGTGAGGTAGTGTAAAGTCCTCATGTTACTTAAGACGGGATGCCATAGGCATATGGGGCGACTCATAAATGCGTATAATAAATAAATAAATAAATATTATGCTGAGGTGTGTGTGGGGGTGGAGGAACTGTTCTTCCTGCACACTAGGGAACAGGGATGTGTATTTGTGCACGTGTGTGTGCTGGTCCCAGTCAAGGCCACTGCTACCATTTGGCAGCTCAGGCAGCCGTTTAGGGTGCCAACTTGAAGGGGGCAACTCTCCTACTCCCAGTCAGCTGCCCCGCTGCTGCCACCGGTGATAAGCTCTACGCTGGATGGATGGGAAAGGTACCCTTTTCAACTTGCTGCCCCAGACAACTTTGCACTGGATCGAGGGTGGGAGAGGCACTCCCTAGGTGGCTCCACCCACAATCCAGCTTCTGCTGCCATCTCTCCTGCCCCTGATCCAGCTGTTGCTTCCACTTCTCCTGTAAGCTGAAGGGGGTGCCTCTCTCATCCCCAACCCATCTGCTACCACCACCACTGGTAAGCTCTGTGGCTGGATCAGGAACTGGGAGGCAGGGGGGAGCGGGGCTACCAATCCTCAGTGCCCGAGAAGCAGGATGTGCATGTGCGTGTTCTGTGCCAGGTGTGTGCATGTGGGGGTTGTGAGTAACATGCATGGGTTGCATGTGAGGTTTGCACTGTGTGTGCTGGTTGCATGAGGGGCACATACACAAGGGTTTGCCTAGGGCGGCAAAAATCCTTGCACTGGCCATGGTCCCAATGGAGTCGAATTAGAGGTGGCTGGAAATGAGAACTCAAGAGTTACACGTATGTATATTCCTGACACACAAGTGCTGTGTCCACTGTTTAATTTCTAGGCTGGGGTAGTAGCCAACAGGGAGGAGTGCAGTAGGATAGCTGGGCCCTCTGGCTCCACATTTCACCACAGGGCCGTTGGTTTCAGTGAGACTAGTAATTTTCAAAAACCAATAAAAAAGACTTTTTCAAGTACATTAGACACAGGAAACCTGTCAGACAGTCAACTGGCCATTAGTTGACCAGGAGTCCAAGGGGGCACTCAGAGAGGATAAAGCCATTGCAGAGAAGCTAAATTTATTTTTTTATTTAGATTTATACCCCACCTTTTTCCAAGGTCTCAAGGCAGCATACAATAAAACAACAACAATACAAAGCAATAAGATCGTCTCTAACCCCCACCCCCCAAATGATATACTAATCCCAATCCCCACACTCGTTCCTCTCATACATAGGAGTTCCCCACCACCAACCCACTCCCCCATTTCTTACCCAGGGAAGTTCCCATCCCCCAGCCTGTACCCCCTGTTCTCCTCAGGAGTTCATAGTGATACCAAATTCCCTTCCACCCTACCATTCCCAGCCCAACCCTTCTAAATTCTGTTAAAATGCAAATCAGTTTCCAGCTGCTGTTTCCAGTTACAGAACAGCACACATTAAACCATTACCCAGACATTCTTCTAGCCCCACCTCTCTCACCACCAAAGGAAAAAAGAGGAGGAAAAAACCCCAACCCCTTTTCCTTACACCTCCCTCCCTTCCAAGCTCTGGTCTTCACAGTAGAAGATGTTGGTGACTAGATACACACACAAGAATTATGCTTTGTAGGTGACAAATCTGATGAACTATAGTAAATCAATGTGATTTTAGAAGAGGTTTTTGAGCAAATAGACAAATTAAATAGTAACAAATCATCAGAACCCAGTGATATTCACCCAAGAGTTCTGAAGAAACTAAAATGTGAAATCGCAGAACTACTATCGGTAATTTGTAACTTAGCACTGAAGTCTGGTGCTGTACCTCAGGATTGGAGGCTAGTGAATGTAATGCCAATTTTTTTAAAAAAGGCTCCCGAGGCAACTCTAGAAACTACAAACCGGTGAGCCTGATGTCAGTGCCAGGCAAACAGGTTGAGACAGTTGTGAAGAACAGAATTAACAGGTATGTTGATTAACATGATATAATAGAGAACAGCCAGCATGGTTTTAACAAAGGGAAGTCATGCCTCACTAATCTCTTTTTAATTTGTTGAGGATGTCAACAAGCTGTCACAGGGGGAGGGGTCAACACCCAGAAAGGGCCGTAGGGAAGGAAGAGAGAATTAGGAATGAAGGGAAACCTCTCAGACATCTCTCAGGGAGAATAAGACTCATCATCAAGGTCCAAGGAGGAACAGGACAAACACGAGATGAACACAGGCGCCAGGGAAAACAAGGAGCCAGAGACTAAGGAACTGGGGAACAAGGGAACCAAGGAATGAGAAGGTCAGGGAGTCAAGGAACTTAAGAGGAAGGGAGCCAGGGAGAACAAGGGGGATGGGGAGCAGAAGACAAGGGGACCAGGAAGCCCAGAGCAGAAAGGGTAAGGAGCCTGCAACCTAAAGAGGTCAAGAGAAGAGGAGGGAGGGAGAGAGCAGAGGGTTAGGAAACCCAGGTGCCAAAAGCCTACGGCCTTAGGGTTCAGGGAGGGGAAGGAAGCCAAACACAAGAGCTAGGGACTAACAGGACCTAACCTGGGAGACAGGATCTCTGGAACCAAGAGCCAAGGAGACTGGAACTGGGCAACAGCAAGGAGAGGGTCAGAGTTGAGAAATCAGGAATAGGGCTAAAATGGCAAGACGCTGTTTCCGACAGAAAGAGCTCTTCTGCAGTGAGTGGCATGGTACGATAGAGACATTCATTCTGCTACTTTCATTCCACTACGTCCACCGTTCTGCTTTCATTACGCTAATTCCGCCGGCACTTTCCAATGTGCGAAATAGCGGAACAGTGTTTCTTCCAACACTTTCCGAGTTTATTCTAATAATTCAGATAATTCTGATGTTGCAAAGCAAAGGGCGTGGAATTAGCTGAATGCTGGCGGAAAAGCTGCGGAAAGTCGCAGGCAATTCCAAAATGGCTGAATGAAATAACGGTGCAGAACAAGGAGCTGCTGCTTTAGCTCTAGTCAGGATTTGTGAAATAAGGTGATGAGGAGTTCACCCAGAAAGGACAACAGGCCTCAGAGGTGGCGCCAGCACTGGGCCAGTGCTTCAGCAACCCAGAGACTGGGGGTTCATGGCCGAGGCCTTACATAAGCATGTGGTTAAGGGTGATCCAGCTGATATAGTGTATCTAGAGTTTCAGAAAGCGTTTGAAAAGATTGCTTATGAGACTCTTCAGGAAAATAAAGTAATGAGATAGCAGGCAGTGCCCTGTCATGGATCGATAACTGGTTAAAGAATAGGAAACAAAGAACTAAACGACTAGTTTCACAATGGAGAGAAGTAAATAGGGAGGAGGGTGCCCTGGGGTCTGTGATGGGACTTGTGTTTTAAAATATTCATTCATGAACTGGAGAAGGGAGTAAATGAGTGAGGTGATCAAATTTGCAGATGATACAAAGTTATCCAAGATTGTTAAGACTGGGGTGGACTGTGAGGAATTATAGGAGGATCTTTCAAGACTGGGTGACTAAATGGCAGATGAAATTCAATGATGATACGTGCAAAGTGATGTACTTATAGGGAAAAATAATCAAAACTATACCTACACAATGTTGGGTTCTAAATAAAAAAAGGATCTTGAAGTCATCATGGACAATTCATTGAAAACCTGAGCTCAATGTGTGTCAGCGGTCAAAAAGACAAACAGAATATTAGGAATTAATCAGAAAGGGCTAAACAATAAGGGTGCAGCCACACAATCCGGGACCTTGCACAAGCATATGGTTAAAACATCAGAAACACAAGAGGTATTTCTAGGGTGGGCAAACCCAGCCACCACACTTCAGGGCCAGTACAGAGAGCAGTGCAGAGGGTTGGCCCATCCATGGGGAAACCAGGTGGGCTGCTGTCAGACCTCTGCCACACCCTGGGGTGACCCAAGATGCCAGTCACACTTGCAGACATCCAGCCCCACCTCAACTACCCTCCCTTTGCCTGCCCACCATCCCACCCCAGCTGTGACATGGTCATGCGGGAATGGTGCCAGTGCCTTCCGCTTAAAGTGGGGCAGACAAGGGAACAAGCCCACAAGACAGCGGCATGCTACCTTGAGTTAGGCACCCTTACCCCACTTTGGGTAAGGTTTCTACTTCCTGCGTCCCTGTACTTTTTCCAAGGACACAGGACATAGCTGCCTGCCCCGTCCTAGGGTGGGTGAACATCTGGCAGCCACCGGGCACACAAGTCACTGCATTGCATGGCAACGGTTCCCAAACTGGGGTAAGTCTGTCCAACTCAAGGTAGCGTCTCATGTGACTGTAGACTGAAACAGAAAATGTCATAATGCCACTATACAAATCTATGGTGCAACCACATCTTGAATATTATGTTCAGTTTTGGTCATTTTAAAAAGTTATAGTAGAACTGGAAAAGGTGCAAAGAAGAGCAACAAAAATGATCAAGAGGATGGAACGGCTTCTTTTCAAGGAGAGGCTTGATGGCTAGGGCTCTTCAACTTGAAGAAAAGATGACTGAGAAAGAATATGATAGAAGTTTATAAAATCATCAGTTGTGCGGAACAAGTAAATAAGGATTTGTTATTTACCCTCTCAAATAGTAATAAAATTAGGGAACACGCCATGAAACTATTTCGCAGCAACTTTAAAACAAATACAAGAAAGTATTTTTTTCACTTAAGGCATAATTAACTTGTGAAACTTGTTGCCAGAGGATGTGGTCAAGGCCAGTAGCCTAGCTGAGTTTTAAAAAGGATTAGATAAGTTCCTGGAGGATAGCTCCATTAATAGTTATTAGCCACATAGGTTGCGGGGCATAACCTCTGGCTCTAGGGATCTGGGAGTGAACGGCAGGGATTGAATCACTCAATTATGACCTGCTGGGTACTCTCCGAAGTGGCTGAAAGTGGTCACTGTCAGAGACAGGATGTTGGGCTTGATGGACCATTCTTCTGACCCAGTTGGCACTTGTCATGTTCTTTTATTTATTTTAATTTTTATCCTGCTCTATCCCCTAAGGCACAGGGTGTCTAACATAATAAAAAAAAGATAAAATACAAAGTAAAACCCATAAAATACTGATAATACTACCCCACTCCTACCTCCAGGATGTGCCCCTACCTGTTAAATGCCTAGTCGAATAAATAAGTCTTATGCTGCCTCTGGAACACACTCAAACTAGGAGTTAGGTGAACCTTTAGGAGAAGGGAGCTTCAGAGCTGTGGAGCAGCCACCGAGAATACCTCTCTGCATGCCCAGGTCGAATGGATCTTGGAATTTACAAGAGAGTGCTCTCGATTGATCTTGGAGGCTGTGGGGGGATATAAGAAGGAAGGCAGTCCTTTAGATATGTAGGGCCCAGGCTGTTTTATTCTTATGTACTTGCTCAGGGTCACTCAGGAGATCTCTGTCCAAGCACAGATCAGATCTCTTCAGTTCTACCCCAGAGCCGCACAAAAGCTTGCATCAGTCACTGCAGACTAAGCAGCTTCTGCAATAAATCACAGCAGCTGCATTCTTGACATGTTATACCAATAGTGTGGCTGGGGGTGCTCTAGACTATGGAACAATTCACCATGTAACACTGCATCTTCTGCTGTCCAAAATGGTCTTCTGAGAGCTTCTGAGAACCCACCTTAGAATTTGTGAGACCCAGGGTCAAGATAATATGTGGGGTCCCTGGTGGCTCCCTTCCTTCCCCCATGGCCCTGCCCTTTCCACAGGGCCCTAGACATGATCATTGTGGCCTTGCTGGGAGAGAAGGGGGGTCCCACACCTTGTCCTGGTGAAAATGGGGGCCAGCAGATTGCGCTGTGGTATTCAAGGCCCTCTCTGTCTGAGAGAGCATTTTGATAGTTTAGAAACAAGATTTCTCTACCTCATGGGAATCACAATCACAATTTAATTTATATCCCGCACTTTCTCGGCATTACAGCTGACTCAAGGCGGCTCACAATGTAAAAAAACCCTCACAGGGGCAACAATAATCAATATTACAAAATCACAATAACAAAATTACAATTTCCCACGCAGGGGAACTTATTATAGCTACATCACACACTACAAAACGCCCTTCCCAACCCAACTGTTCTTATCCCACTGTATAAAATTAATTATCACATCCAAAAAACCTCCCCCCCCCCTCAATTCCCACCACTGACTGACCCTGCTGCCACCAGGACCAGCACAGTAGAAATTCCTGACCTAACCTACCACTAGGGTTGGGTCAGGGCCCCACACCTGCTGCCACCAGGTGGTCCTTCCACTCCAGCCCCCCCCCTACTGCCACCAAGGGGTCAAGCCGAAGAGAGACCTCCCCCCTTCCACTCCCCCCAACAACCCCAACTACAGACCCTTACCCCAACAGTCTTACACAGTAACATACATACCCCTTACACCCAAATTCCTCCCACCTCTCTCCCATATCCCTTCAACAATTTTTTATACAGTATCTCCCCCTAGTCCCCTATAGTCCCCAAAGGGCCCCTAAGGGCCGCACCCTTTGGCCGCGGCCCTTCGGCCCGCAGCTCAGCCGTGCTGAGCTCGTTCTTGTAGCCCTTCCGGGTTGGGGGGTGGGGTGGGGGTCCCACCATGGCACCCAGGTGTGCCAATGTCCTTTGCTCTCCCCCGCTCCCCTTCCAGCTCACAGAATGCTGTTACCATGTAAGGGAAGAGGGGTAGAGGGCACAGAGAACCTCCCAGCATCTTGTGAAGGGGCATTACTTGTTTGGTCTTAGGGTTGTATGGCACAAGCCATTCAAAGAACTCTTGTTTTATCCAGAAACTGAAATCATTAAGCACTTGCCTATAAATATTTAAAATACATTTTTATAGATGAGAAATTGATTTTGAAGTCCGATAATAGCTGGCATCAGTTTGAAAGAAGTAATTTTTCTATTGTTTTTCATTATAGTTGTAAATGCTCTTTGAGTCTCTTTTGTAACCTGCTGTCGCAGAAGTGTCTTTTCCAATAATTAATATTAAAGCACTAATTAAAATGAACACTTTGCTCCTGTGAGGCACCTCCTATCTCAGGATCTTAAAGGTCTGCTGAGATAAGATTGCCCCCCCCACCCAAGTCCATTGTGGTAGCTGGGGATCCCCCTACACCTCATCCCCTTGTGATAAGTTTTGAAATTAGTTTCTGGAGATCATCCTGGTTTTATGGCCTCAGGCTTGTATTGCGGCCCCTGCGGTCGACCGGAGACGCCCGACTTGAAGTTTCCCGGAGGGCGACGATGGGGAGGGCGTTCTCAGTGGCTGCTCCTAGACTGTGGAATTCCCTCCCAATGGAGGCCCGCCTGGCCCCAGACCTCCCCTCTTTCCGAAGACTGTAAGACCTGGCTGTTCTGCCGGGCCTTTGGAGAGGGAGATGGGTAGGGTAGGGGATTCTGCCCTTTTAGTATATTTTAGTATTTTAATGAATTATTAAACTGTATATTATATGCTTGTTTTATTATTATTATTATTATTATTATTATTATTAATAATTATTATTTTATTATATGTCTTGTGAGCTGCCCCAAGCTGTTCTGTGAGCAGGAGGGTTCAGGGTAGAAAAAAACTGAATAAATAAATAAACAAATAAATGAATATATACACACATTGCTGGCAATTATTTTATGCATATTTTAATGCATACTGAGAAAAAAAAAGTTGTTTTAATTTTATGGGGCCACCTAAGATTGGGGGCCTAATACAAATATACTCCCATTTCCCCCTCATATCAAAAGTTCTTCCCAAACATAATTTATTATGTAGTACCACATTATGTAGTACTAACACCATTTTATAGATGAGAGAATTGTGACACAGAGAGGTCACAATTGCTTAAGGTAACTCAACTTCAGGAAGAGAGCCTAGATATCCTATCTCCTGCTTATCCTATCCCCTTCACTGTGAGCAGAGTGGAGGGAGCTCAGTACTCCTGCTCCCTGTCAATCAGGAGTTGCAAGGATTGCCCCTGACCTAGTTTCATGAACCCTTCAGTACTGTCTCCAGAAGGGGGCAGCGGCCCCAATAGCAATTTTCATCAGATTTTTGAGTAGGAAGGGACCTCAAGGTCCCTGCTCCCAAGCCGGACATTCTCTGCTTACAGCATTGTGGACAGATGCACGTTCAGCCAGATTTTGAAAACATTCAAGGTGGGAGATTCCACAACCTCCCTGGGCAATATATCCCATTACCCAATAGTAGGGAGTTTTTTCCTAATTTCTAACCAAAATCTGCATTGCTGCAGCTTAAGCCCATTCCCTCTTGTCCAATCTTCTGTGGAAGTGGAGAACAAGTTCTCACCATCTTTTTTGTGGCATCTTTATAGAGATTTGAAAACTTCAATCATCCTTCCCCATTTTCTTCATCTTTTTTCTAGGCTAAACATACCCAGTTCTTTCTGCCTTTTCCTATATGACTTTCTTTCCAGCCTCTTTATTATCTTAGATGCTTTCCCCTGAATTGTCTCCCATGTTCTGTAGTTCACACTAGCCTCTGCATCTCACTGATTACTACATTGCATCTAGGGGAACTGCAGTCTTTTACCTCACTTGTAGCTGAATAGCTTATAACTGCAGGTCACATCCGAGATGTAACTGCTTGCTTCATTAACCTCTGCCTAACTACAGCAACATGGTTTTAATGCACTCCATCACGTAATTACGCAGAAAAACTATTTCCAGTTTTCTGATTTTTCACCAAAATCAATGGGTTGAAAACAAACGAGATGGGAGCGAGCTGGATCCCCTGCCTGCCGTAGGGAGGGCCACTGCAGCAGCCACACTTTGGGCCAGCAAGGAGGGTAGTTCAAATGAGCAGCCCCATCCCGGGCAGGGGGACTGCTGTCACAAACCCCTTCGTGCCACGAGTTGACTGAGGAACCACTCACATGCGGAAGTGCTCCTGAACCCATGCTGCCCAGCAGGATTGGTCCCCCCAGGAGGAGGGCCTCAGAGGAGCACGCTCATCCCAGCCACCAAGCAACTGAATGAGAAAGGTGTGGAGGAGCCCCCTCTGTTTGGCGGCCAGGCTGAGCATGCTCCTCCAGGGCCCCCAATTAGGTGTTCTACAGCTGGGGTGAACGCACTCCAATCAGCTGTGTGGCAGCTGGAGTGAACACATTCCTCCAGGCCCAGGCCTCCAACTTCGCCTTGTGGCAGAACTGGACAGGACCTAAAAGATGGGAGGGTGTATGTTAGCCTGGATAAACCCAGCTGGCTGAGCCTTAAACTGTGCCGCATCGCTGACCTTCTTTGGATGATGTGTCCAGCAGCAGGCACCTGCCGGCCCCATGGTGGGTGTGGGCAAATATGTGGTGGCCACCAAACTGATGAGCAGGTGGCTCACGGACTACTGTCTTGATGGTTTTCACTCAATAAGGCTCTTCCCATTGACACATAAGATATTCCTTGAAATTCTAGAATTGATCAGATACACTTTTTAAAAAGTTATCACGCTCTAGACAGCCAAAGCGAGAAATCCTCTTGAGCTGAGTCCATGCAAGCCTTTGTTTCAGTGAGACAAAAATAAGAAATTCAGTGAAAGGAAGAACAGACAAGTTCTACATCCTAGCATCATTACAGCAAAGTCCCAATTGTCTAATTGCCTGGTTACTTAAAAACATGATCATTGAACAGTGGCTTGTGACTTAGCACAGAAACTCATCAAGCTCAGGCTCAGGTAGGAGGTCTTGATTACTGCCATCGCCGAAAGCCTGTAGGTGATTGCATACAGAAAAGGTAATTAAGTAATTGTGCATGGATAATCACTTCATTGCTATATATATATTACATGGGGAGGTGTGCAGGAGCCAAACAATTCCTTATCATGATTTTCCTAATATTAGTGTTTGGCAAAGAACAAGTCAGAATCATTTTTGCACAACCCCATAAATTCAGCCTTGGTGGAAAGGGTACAATTCCATGGAACTCAGCAAACACTTTTTAATATACTTACAGGCAGACACTTTCACAGACAGTGGTCCTACCTTCCTTATGATGAATCTTCAAAAACAAACAGTTGGGTAGAATAATAACTCATTATTTATTGTTTATTTTGTCCTAGCCCTGTTTTAATTATTTATATTATTATTACTGTTTTAAATTTATATTATTTAATTTTTTTCCTTTTAAAATTGTTAGCCGCCACAAGCTGTTTTACAGGAGGGGCGGGGTATAAATTGATAAAATAAATAAATAAATTAATTAAATTATTGATCCGAACATTTAGACGAGCTTAAAAATCAGCAAAATCACTAGCTGTCAGGGGCAGCTGGGGCATGAGCTGCTTCTCGTAGTAAATCTGTTTGTAGTAAGTCTGTTGTAGTAAGTCCTTAGGAAGGGAGCTCCTGCTGGGTCGGGCCTGTGACAGGCGTTTTCTCAGGATCAGGTTGGCCGTGGTAAGTCATTGCAGGAGCAGACCTGCCGAGGTCAGTTTCCACAGGTTTGGGTGAAGTCAAGTGATATCATGGTCAACCAGAAACTCTGTAGGTGTGGGCATCATTGGTGGGGTGAGAAAGTACTGGGCATAGCCAGGTTCAAAGCGAGGGTCAGACAAGTTTAGTCTTGAGTTAGTGTTGTTCCAGGGGGAGCCAGACAGATCCAGAGTCCGTGCAGGGTCAAGCCGAGAGATCCGTCCGAAAGGGAGCAAAGGGAGGAGAGAGAGAAGGAGCGGATGTAAAGGCAGGGGCTAGGAGAACTGGGCTGGGAATTGCAGAGAGTGTGAGCCAGAGCAAGCGATGTGGCCAGCTAGAGGTGTTGAGCTGCTCTGAGGTGCCCAGGGCATAGTCTGGCTTTTAAGACCCAGCTAGGTGTCCCAAGGACCAATGAGAGTTCAACTAAGTTACAGGTACCTCAGCTGGGTCCAGCTGGTAGCAATAATAGGGATCAGCTGGTGTGGTGAGGTGAAGGCTTGTGGAATCAGTGTGGGGAGGAGCCCTAACGGAGACAATGAGAGTCCTGTCAACATACAGGCTAGGAGGTAGTGCAGGGAGAAAACCCCCATCACTCAATCCAGCAGAGAAGTGTTCGGGCCCGGGCCCAGGCCCTGACACTAGCATTTCTTTATGCAGTAACAGGTTTTAATATCTTAACACACACAAAAATCCCAGCAGTGGCTTTGGCCCAATTTTGCGTTTTAAAGGCAAAATTGTCTCCCCTAAAACACCTCTGAGACATTATTTCACCTCTATTTCTGCAGTCCTACTGTAGGTGCTTATAAATATGCATTTAGGTAAGCTGCTATTGCTGTCACTCACTTTCAGTTAGGACCTGTCAGGTAGTGTTTATGTTGAAGGGAAAGAGTTTAAATTATAAGTGAACTGCAGCCTGGTAGTTCTTTGGAGTGCTAAAATTATGAGCAAGTTGGGAAGATTATTCCTCACAAGTAATTTTAGCATCCCAAAAGATAATAGTGCTGCATACAAGTGATGTTCCCATTAATTTCAGTAAAAACTCTTATTTCTTTCACTGAGGGTTCAGGGAGTTCAGAGAACTAGGGTTGATGTGAATTTTCCATCTTGCATAATCACTTCCACTTTTATCATCTAACAACCACCTCTATTAGGAGAGCCAGTGCATTGACTCCTGAAGCAACAGTGATGTATAGATCTGAGAAAATATCCTTTGTAATAAGCTTCATTGAGGCGAGAATTCCAAACGCTGGTGGTGTAACTGGAAATATCTTCCATGTAGGGAATTAACTTGCTTTAAAGCTCTTGGGATGCTGTTATAATGTGCTGTTGACCCAAGATGATGTGACTCCTGTAACTGGGAAATCATTAACAATAGTTTGGTGTCAGCTCAAAACTTAAGGTCTTGTCCTAAGCCAAGAAGTTGGTATGGTCCAGTGGACAAAGGAGTGGGTTCATATCCACTTCTTCTATTTACCTGCTTGTAGCAGTCGCTCCCCTTTACTTTGCATTTGCATTCCTTCCCACTCAGTGGACTTGATCCCATGCCCCATGGATTGCACGTGCGCATACGCAGCCGTGTACAAACTGCACGCAAAGTGCGCCAATTTGCATTGTGGGCGCATTGTGCCCTGCGGAAACTGCACACATGTTTGCGCGTGTACAATCCATGAGGCATGGGATAGCGGCCACTGTCTGTTTAGATTATGAACTGTTCAGGGCAGAGAATTTTTCTAATTCTATGTTTGTATAGTACCTAGCTCTTAACTAAGCTGGAGATTTTATTAAAAATGGGGGTTGCCAGATGTACTGTTAGCTACCGGATTTCTGCCTTAACCACATAATTCCCATTATGTTTATAAATGCCGGCTACATGACCAGTAACATGCTTACCACACAGTTTATGCATCCAGAAAACAAGGTGTCAGTCAGTGCGTGGCCACTTCTTGCACGTAGCCGCTGTTACATATAGAGATGTGTGGTGCTCTACTGCTGGTCAGGGGGAAGATAAACTCTCAGGATTTACACCATCCCTCAGAAGCGACACAAAAATAAACTATATCTGCTTTAAATCACTAAATTTCTCTACTTTTTGAGAGGGCTAAGAGTTGGCACTGAGACTACGATCCTCAACCCAGGGATAGCTTCTGGTGAACAGCTGATGTAGAAAGGACTATCGGGGAGCTATGAAAACATGAAAGCAGTGTAGACATCTGCACAATCAGTCACGGACATCAAATGACATCATCAGTTTCAGCATTTGATGGATTTGCACAGGTTCTTCTTTGAGTGGCTCTGTGATTCTCACCTATGGGATCATGTGATGTCCATAGGAGATCTGGAGAGCTTCTACTTTTAAGAGCAGTCCTCTGCCAAGCTTTAAGCTGGAAAGTTCTTGAAGCTTCTGTGCTCCAACCCCTCCCTCTCCCCTTCCCCTGCACTCTTAATAGAGTTCAGGGGTATAAGAGGAAAGGGAGGAGCTGGCATTCAGTTCCTTCTTACCGCCGCTGGCGATCTGGAACAGCTACAATGAGAAAAAAGAGAGATCTTTATTAGTCCTCTAGTTAGTAGTTCTCTATAGTTATCGTTCTAGTGTACAGTTAGTGTATTATAGTTAGTGTTCATATAGTATTTTAGTGTAGTTAGCAGTTCTTTGTTGTGTTCTTTATATTAGTTTCCCACCATTATGGCGGCTTCTTCTGGGAAATGCCCAAGCTTTAGATGTTGCACCACATGTGCCACGGTTATCCCAGTCTCTGACCCACATCATCAGTGCTTCCTATGCCTACGAGAAGGACATGTAAAAAGGGGCCGTTCTACCTGCGAAGCTCTCTCCTTGCAAGCAATAAAAGAATGCAAATGGAGACTCCAGGTGTTCCTGACTCGGAAGGCCCTGGACCGATCATGGCACCAGGACTTGGAGCGACAAGAATCTGAGAAGGATTTTCCACCACCTAAGTGGCATTGAAGTAAACATCCCAGGAGCCCCTCAGCACCGACCTGGAAACCTTACATCACATCAATCTACGACAGAAGCAGGATACCCTACAGGGCTGGTCAGCTCCATATGGACAAAGACCAGGATTTGGGCCATTCTTTTATCAGAAGCCAAATTAGTACTACCCCTGGCACCAAGTCATGCCTTACCATTATCCTGATCCTAGACACTATGGAGCTAGATGGCATGGGAAAGAACTTGATTTCCCTGATGAGCACGCTATGACTGGCGCAGCAGCAGATATCCACCTCAATACAGCCCCTTCTCCTCCCAGGACACAGCTACTGCTTCCACGAGCAGACAGAGCCGGAAGAGTGCCTCCTAGCATAGCCACAATGATCTGCTGCTGCATCCAGTACTGCAACCAGCCCCACAGCAACCTCAGCCACCACCCGTCCTGCAAGCTCTTCTGGTACCTGTACATAATCAACAACCAGGGCCAGCTCTGGCACTGTTGGCTGCAGCACCGGAGAAGGGGCTGATACAGGCATCTGTGGAACAGCAGCAGTCGAACTAGGCAATCTTGATCTCTCTGTTGTCCAACCAGAAGCGAGGACAGCTCCTGCCACAGCCCTCATCACTGCCATCGGAAGACCCACATACTCCAGCATCCCCCTCAGCAGGAGATGTAGACAGTCTACCTCCAAGTGACACTATCTGAGATTTGACCCCAGTGTTCTCCACTGAGGATGTTAAGAACTTTCAGGCTATGTTACGCTGCCTTACTTTAGCCCTACCACAGATCCCCACAAAGATTGTTCAAAAGCACCCTCTGGGCCAGTATTTGGAATTCTCACTGGAGGGGACACAGGACACATCGTGCTACCTTTGTTCGAGGAGCTGATGGAACCCTCTAAGATGGCATGGGCAACACCCTCCTCCTCACCATCTACCAGTAAATTAACTGATGTGCTGTACTCACACTCTCACGAGACCACAATGTTTTCCCACCATCCAGCACCAAACTCCATGGTGGTAGCGGCAGTTACCAGAAGGTCATCCTCAGGAGCAGTGAGAACAGCTCCCTCGGATAAGGAAGGGTGCTGCCAGTGCCTAGATGTCCTAGGCCAGAAGGCTTTTTTGGCAGCCATTCTGACACTCAGGGCCGCCAGCAATGAAGCAGAAATGGCGGCATACCAGCAATGCCCTTTTGGCGAAATCACTTACCGTTTCTGACCCAACTGAAAGACAAGCTATGCAAAGAGGAATCCCAGTTGGCTCAATTCCATCACACCTCCACAATTCACTTGGCAGACTGTGCTATAAGGTCAGTTGCAATGTCCATGACCATCTGACACCATTCCTAGCTCCCCTCAAAGGTGCTGACACCGGATAACAAAGTGAGGCTGGAAGACCACCCTTTCGATGGAGAAGAGCTCTTCTCTGAGTCAACCAATGACACCTTGTAAAAGATTAAGGATGGCAAGGGTTCAAAGAGTGGTCAAATAGAACCAGAAATGCCCTTACCAATCTTCTTCATCAGTGGCCTTCTATCACCAACATCGACCCTCATTCCACCAGAGGAAGTCTGTGTTGCGTAAGCAAACCTCGACACAGCAGCCCTATCAGACTAACTGGAGGAAGTTCTCCAAAACCAGACGAAGATCCAGACAGGGACAGAATACACCTGC
The DNA here is from genome assembly GCA_003113815.1 of Sphenodon punctatus. Taxonomy (NCBI): domain Eukaryota; kingdom Metazoa; phylum Chordata; class Lepidosauria; order Sphenodontia; family Sphenodontidae; genus Sphenodon; species Sphenodon punctatus. Next base: position 4,239,138 of record QEPC01012389.1, read on the forward strand.
AGCCCAGTCTCAGTCATGGGTTTGAAATTACTGAGTTCAAGTGTCCTAGGCAAGCCAAGACTCCTTTCAAGGGGGGCCCTTTTATACGACTTCGGCTACTATCATTTCTGACAGATGGGTCCTTGAGATAGTCAGAATGGGGTTACTTCATACAATTTGATTTCCCTCCCCCTCCTTTGTCCCTCTTTAGAGACTCCCTTCCCAAGATAGAACTTGAGCAGGAGATTAACTCCATTTTGCACAAGGGAGCTATAGAGGAATTACCTCCAGACAACCTGAGTTGGGGATTCTACCCCCGCTACCCCCACCAGCCTTAGAACCCACCAGCCACCACTGCTCTCAAACAATACTAGAACTAGGGGACACTCTGAAACTAACTGGTAACAGATTTAAAACAAACAAAAGGAAGTACTTTTTCACCAAATGTACAATTAGCTTGTGAAATTTGTTGCCAGAAGATGTTGTTAAGGCCAATAGCATAGCTAGTTTTAAACGGATTGGATAAGTTCTTGGAGGATGAGTCCATAAATGTGTCTGGGTTTGGGGAAAAGGAAGAGGAGGGAAAAGGTAATCACTCACTCCTTCAACACTCAAGCGAGTTACCCTAGGAAGAATCTCCCTCAGGATCTGATATAGGTGGTAGAGGGCTTCTCCTAGCCCAAAGATCATCACAGGGAGGCAGTGATGTGTTCCGCATCCCTAACACTCTTGCACCTTCCACCACATGGAGTAGCCAAATGGCAACTAGGATAGGGAATGAGGATCAGGACACACAAACAGGAATGACCCCAGGGGAAAAATAAGGAGAACTCAAGACACCAATATACATCCACGCTAACCACAATCACAATAGCTCAACACCCACACTAACACAGTAACACTCGCACCCTAGCTCCACCACGCACACACTACACACACACAAATCAAGCTCAAAACAATGAAGATAATCACGATCAGGGGGCCAGTTTCTCAGGCTTTTGCTCTGATCACTGGCAAGAAGCTGAGCTCAGAGCGCCTGCGTGGGGCCAAACCCGGAGTGGCGTCTCCCCGTACCTCCGAGTCCCGGAGCTCTCGGCCGGGGCTGCATCTGGAGCAGCTTCCTCTGTCGGGGCTTGCCCCTGGTGCATGCTCTCTGTGCTTGGGGGCGGAGCCAGCTCTGCTGTGGCCGTGCACCCCACGCTATCGGCTACACTGTTTGTCCCAGCCTTATTTTTAGCAGGGACAACATCAGAAGCCCCCTTCCTTAGGGTGTGCGGCAAGAAGCACCCCCTGAACCATCTCCCTGCTGAACCCCCACCTCACCCCCTCCCCCACTCATCTATTATTTATTTATTTTGCCTGACAAAATGGCTATTAGTCAAGTTGGTTGAGGGATGTAACCTCTGACTGTTGAGAGCTTGGGAGTAAACAGAAAGGAATGTATCCTTCCATTATGACCTGCTGTGTAATTCAGTGAAGCGATCAAAGGCAGCTTGTGTTGGAGACGGGATACTGGGCTCAGTGGACCATTGGTCTGACCCATCACAGCATTTCTTATGTTCTTATGCTTCTGTGAATGTACTGTCCCCAACACTCTATATCCATCCCTCAAGATATTGGGGCTTCATCCTGTTTTCAGCCACTCAGGTATTGGTTGGCAGAGCTACAGAAAAGTAAAACTAGTATAATGAAGTGTAACGAGGCCCATTCTGTCTCACAAAGTCATAATGCCTTCAGGTGTGCTGCTTAGCCTTAGCAGCTATCCTGCCTTTGTAGCAGTGCTCTGTCTTGGCAAAGCAGCATGATGAGCCCACAAAGCTTCATGTTAAGAAAACAGAGGGTGGGGGTTGTCTCTAAAATGCTCTGACCAATTCCCTGGCATGATTATGGCTTGTAAATTATGCTACTGGTACTCTAAACAGTAAAGGTGTGGGGGTTGTTTTTTTTTGGGGGGGGAGGGTTTGCTTGTTTTTGTTTGTTTGTTTTTCCTTGGGCCCCAATTCTAGAACTTATAGTGAAACCAGTTTGTTAGCAGGGCAGTAGAAACACTTGTAGCTTTCTCTAGCATTGTCTGAAATTAACTGAAGTAAAATTTAATAGGAGAGTGTGGAAGAGGAAAGCCAAATTTAAAACAATATGCTCATTTTGTGGGTGAATTAGATTGTATTTATTTGTTTTATTAAGCAGCAAGCTTAATAATGACGATATTGTCATCTCACTGTTTCATATAAGTAAACAAAAATTATTATACCCTTTGACCTAGGAATTAATACAGATTAACATACTCCAAAAGTTTTCTATGAATTTTAAAAAATCACATGATATGAGCCTCAGCTGATTTTGAATAATGGCTTGAGTATTCTGGATTTTATCAAATTTAGTTTTATTTCCATTTCATTTTTATACCCCGTCCTATCCTTTTGAGGCTCAGGGCAGCTTACAACACAATACAATAATCACCACCACCACCACCAAAAAAAAAAAAATCACTAAAAAAAATAATTATCATCCCAGAATATAAATAGATATAATTGACCAAACCCCCACAAATAAAGTCCCATTCCTCTGCTCCCTACCACACTACAAATTAAAAAGCAAATTAATACAATCAAATTCACCTAGATCACAAAATGAACGTATACTTCTAATTTCCCTCCCCTACACTCCCNACCACCGCGGTGTGTTCATACAGTCCACTCTCACTTGGGTGTTGTGACATTTCTCAACCTCACTCCTGGTTCGTACCCCACCCCCCTCACTCGGGCCATATCTTTCCCACACACCCCAACCACCTTCTCCTGCCTCAACCACCTCCAAACATGTAAACCCCTTCACTCCCCAGGAGGAGAGAAGTCATAGCATTCTCATTCCCATTACCCACTTCCACATACTCTTCCCTCCATCCACTAAAGAACTGTGGACTTCCCAGCTACATCTTTTTCACTCTCCCCCTGTTGTTGTGCCCCCCCCCTCGCCCATTACTTTCCTCACCACAAATCTCTCCACCCACTAAAGGGTTGTGGACTTCCTAGCTACATCTTTTCCACTCTCTGCTGTTCTACCCACCCACCCACCCCTATTACTTTCCTCACCACAAATCCCCCTCAAAAACATTAAAAATACAAAATTACAGTAATCTTAAATCTTGCCCTTGCCCCCACCCCAGACCACATGCCACAAATGGCTGCCGGCAGCCAGTAGCCTTTGATACTGGCCTTTGTTTGCTGCCTGAAGCTGTCATCTTGGGGCCAGTCTTATTTATTGTATTTCATTTTCCAAGCTTAACTGGCTTGCGTAGAATTTTTTAAAGCACAAAACAATTGCTTAAAATTAGTCCAAAATACCAGCTAATAGAAAAGACTTTCTAGGAGCCATGGGCATGCAGGTTCGTAATTTAGAGGCTTTGTCTTCGTTTATGAAATACTGGTTTCTACAGCTTGTAAACAGTGTGCAAATTCTGTAAAGGTTAGTGTGTTATGAGATGTTTAGTTTGTATTTTTAAATTTGTATCGTAACATGTATGATCCAACTTCTGAGTTTGAATCAGAAGGAAGAATTGGATGGATACTGTTATATTCGAGGAAGCCTTTTATTGAGACAAAAAATACTTGCAGATAGCATAAAAGAAACTTAGTCACTTTAATGCAGCCTTCTTGCTGGCTTAAAGCTGAAATACAGTTGCTTGAAAATTAATTTACCTCATGAATGACTGGTTGGATTATCTTTGTAGCATTAAATGTAATGATATGTCAACCCTAAACTCAGAGCACGTTGTGTCTACTGTAAAAAAGTTGTCCCTGAGCACTTAATGTTGTGTTAAATGATGATGTGTCCTTTGCAAATGTATTATTAGTGTCAAGCTGTTCCGTCTCTCAAGATTGAAAAATGGTCAGTGATTTGAGCTGCCATTAAACCTGAATAAAAAAGAGAGAGGCGGTAGGGGGTTTGCATGCTCTTTCTGAGTACATACATTCTGAGTATATACAATACATATCAAAATGTTTCTGTTAGTCCAAGACTCCAAAAACATCTGTAATCACACCAATCTGAGTTTTCTGAAGTTGTATTAAGGCAAATCAAAATGTAGTTTGGAATGTTAGTAGTAAAGTGTTGTGAATGCAAAAAAGCAGCATTAATCCTGCTCTTGTAGTCAATAGTCTTGCTATTAACTTTAATGGCAGCAGGGGTAGGGACCTTAATTTGAAGTGGGATTTCATCTACTTCAGATTCAGTTAATATTCTGAGTAATTTGTTCTTACTAATTTCCTCCGTTTAGTTTTTGTCGTCTTATTGCTATTTCAAAGCAAGCCATGAGTTGCTTAAATATCCTGAGGTTCTTTAGAATAAAATTCAGGATTCTTCTTATTTCCCTTCTGGTCTCTGAAGCAGGTTCATGTTTTCAAACTTTTCTCTACAACCACCATTTTCCAAATCAAATCTGGGATTTTTAACTAATCATATGATCCCAGGAACTGGAAATTTAAGAAAAACAGCAAATATTGTCAGACTCATGACAGTATTGCAACAGTTGCCACCACTAGACTTAATCTTACTCTTTGTATGTTAGCGTTTCATCCTAGCCACCGCTGTTCTATAAAGGCATTAATCACTGCAGCATGGACTTTGTACAGGAATCGTTTTACTGCTTTTTCCATGGGGGGAGTTAAATTGCAACTCTCTTGCTAATTCATTGATGGGGCCAGCCTTAAGCAGGGCAAGTAGGGGCCATGGCCTGAGCCTTATGGACAGAGTGTCCCTGCAGGGAAACCAGTCCTGGAAGCCTCAGGTCCAGTAATAATTTGAGGCCCTAAGATGGGCTATTTCTTCAGGGCCCGCTTCCTATCCACAACTACCAGACCTCAGAGTAGCTGCTTCCTGCAGGATCCTGACCTCCTGTCCTCTCACTTTCAGAAAACCACTGATCCCTGAATCCTCCTGTCAAAAGTGTATATGAAAGGGAGAGAGTAGGAGTGGAGGGAAGGTTTTGTTGTGCATGTGTGTGTGTGAAAGGGAGTGACCTTGTGTGTGCACGCACATGTGAAAACACATGACACTTCTTTGTTTTTGTAAGCAAACATCAGACTGTCAGTTGTTAAAGGACTAAAATTATGGAGGACTTGACCATAAGGGTACCCGTATTGTATTTTTTCCCTGGGCCCCACAAATTCTAGTGTGGTCCTGTACATTGAATACTGAATGTCTTAGCAATAGCACCTCCCTGCCTGAAAGACTGCCTTGCAGGCACCGTACCAACATGCTTTAGATTAGCAGAGGCACTTCAGTTGGAATAATGAGGAGATTGCTCTATGTGAGGGGCCCAATGATTTTGGAATTCACTCTAATAGTCGGAAATAGCACAGATTTTATGTCATCCCTGGTGCCTGAAAAAAAATGTTATTCTTTTTGTGGTTTAGAAAATGGAGAAGGTAACTGACTGGTAGTAGGAAACAAATTGTGTTGTGTTGCTACTGTTCGTTTGGTCTGAGTATTGGTTTTGTGGTATGTTTCAAAAGATACGTTGAATACACCTGAAACATACAAGTGGGCACTTCTTAGAGTGTGTGTAGAAATCTAAATAAATGTGGGGTGACGACTGTGGAATCCTTACACATTGGTGAGAATTTATCCTAATGGTGGTGGTAACATTATCTTCAGAAGCTGAACTTCCTGTGTGACTAAATTTTCACTGTAAGCATTTCATGGCCTGGATTTATTTAAGATCAGTTAGTTGTCTTTAATTTGCCACCTGTATTGTTTTTAAAGACTGATGCATGGGATTAAGCAGGTTTTAGTCACTCCATTAGTTTGGGTAGCAAACCAGGATTTAATATTTTTTTACAGTTTTATTGCACTGTAATTTACTATTTTAAACTATGAGATGGAATGCTGTGTTTTATATACATATTTTATATATACATATAATTTCCGTTTTGGTTGTGATTGTAAACTAGCACCTAAAGGTTCAGGACAGCAGGTTCTAGGCTGAATTAGACTGAAAGTGCTGAAAGAGATTTAAAATCTGCAGTGTTGTTTAGCAACATTTACTCTGTCAGTTTTTTGGCACGCTGTAAATAACTCTACTTCAAATAATTCATCTAAGTAATTAAATTAAGATTCAACATTTTTCATTTGAAATATTTTGATTTTTATCTAGTTGCTTTGCCGTTGTGGCATAATTGGTGTGGTCTGTAAAAATGGACAATAAATTTATATACCTTTTGTTATAAAGATCAGTCAGTGAAAAGAACTTGGTATTCATCCCAGATGGAATTATGATGGAACGTATTTGCAAGATTAAAGCACTGAATTTACTTTTTTTTCTAATTAAAGACAATTAAAGATTTGCAGACACAAATAAAAGACAATGAATTGAGGAATAAGTGTAGGAGCAAGTCCATTTGCAGGTGAAAAGAAGTGTCTTTGAAGCAGAACCAGCTGTATTTTCATTGAAAGAATAACAGTTTAGGAAGCTTTTCGGCATGTGCTTGCTTGATAGCATAATGTACTCCTAAGCAGCTTATGCAGTACAGTATTCAGAAAATAGCACTGCATTAATTTTTAAAGTAGCAAATGCAGGCAAAGAGCAGAGCTGCCACATGATGATAATGAGGATGGATATTGTAAAGTCTACTGAGGAAAAAGAAAGCGGGGAGCTTCTGAAATGTGAACATTCATAAAACAATAACCAGATATTCATATGATAATGAGCTTGGACAGCAGTATCAACAAAGGGCAAAGATGCACCCCGTAGACTGATGAACTGAAAAGCAGTTAGATACTCTTTAATTCTAGTAATAAAGTATTTTTAAAACATAGGTTTATTTGAAAGAGTAAATATTTACTTTTCCTTTGAAACTAATCAGATGAGTTTGCAAATTTGTATTTTAAACAGCACCCTCTTCAGTCAACCACACTTTTATATGTAGTCAGCTTTCACCACCAGCCCCCCAAAAAGATTGTTCTCAGCTAGTACCGTGCCAGGTATAGCCGCAAAAAAATAGGTTGGCACTTGCAGATAGTGACTTGGGAAATAAAATATTCTCTGCAACTAATGAACAGTTTTCCCCAGAACCTTATGAAATTTATCCAATTTGTCTTTAATGTTTAGTTTAGGTTTTGTATTAATCATATTGTCATTCAATGAACCACTGTGTAACGGATTGTCAATCAAGAGGTTTGCTGTAAAATTTATTATGGGGGTTCCAGCTATTTAACAGGGAGACACTGGACCAAAACTCAGTGTAACAGTGAACAGTTTTTAATATAACAAGGATTGAAATCAACATTTATATTAACTTGGGAAGCTTCCCACATCAAAACCAAGGTCCAGGCCTGTAAACCGAGTGTGGCTGACAGTGCTGTTCTCCCTGAACTTGTCGATGGTGATGATGATCACAGTGATGTCCAATGTCTCAGTCCTTATCTACAAAGCACGTTGCTGACCACTCTGCCAGCCGATCTCTTCCTCCTGGCACACAGAGAGGCTACCTGATTACTCCTTTCCACTGCCCTTGTACAGGTCCCTCGTGTGATTACAAGGAGTCTCCCTTCTCACTCCTCTCCCTTGTTAGATCTTTTCAAACACCACGATATTTTACACCCCACCAGGCCACCACCTGGCTTTTTGCTGACTTACACCAGTGTTCCATTTTGAGAAGGTAGGGGGAAAGAGAGTCAGAAACTCACTTCTAGCAGCGCTGACTTAGCTCTGCTACAACTGAGATTATTTAAACAAATAATAAAGTGCTGGCCCTCTCTAATCTGTTGTGAGGGTCATTATAGAAAAAAAGATCTATCAGTCTTGTTTTCCACTCACTACTCAGAGACCTGTGTTAATAAGGGTCCCCACTAATGAAGAAGTGCATCCGGAAAATTTCAGTGAAATCATTGGACTTTTCCATATCCTCATCTTGTAAATATTCTACGGCTGAAGCTGTCTAGCCAATAGACTCCAAGCATGTAAATGAGATGGAAGAGGAATGACAAGGAAAGTTTCAGCTGCTGGTGATGTCACAATGAGCGCAGTGCCTGATGGGAGGTTTGGGCATCAGCATAGAGGTATGGGGCACAAACCAGAAGGGGCAGCAGTGTTATGATGGGAATGGACGGAGGAGGCATATATCTGAGGCCCCCCTCAATGCCTATGACATTTATACTGATGTCTACATATACTGATGTAAGAATTAATGAGCTCATGTATACTATGTGAAAGCCTGCTATTTATATTAGAGGAACTTTACCCTTGTAAACAATGAAACTGCATGTTCACAGAACAAATGAAAATAAATTGCTTGTCTTTACCCTTCTTTTAATTGGAAATACTAACAGAGATTTTAGTTACTACAGAAAAACTTTCCCAATGCAAAATTCTTCTTTGTGCACAATGCCATTCAGCAGCTATAGTAACGATTTTATTAACAATGTAATAAACAGAATGTGGATAGTCCAAAACAAAATGGGCGGAAGGAGAAGTCACACACACACACACACCTACAGGTGGAGAAATGGAAAACTTGAAAACTGCAGAGCAGAGATTTGAGTTGAGGAGAGACATAGAGAAGTGAAAACAATGATAATCCACACAGCTGCAGTTGAGGTAGGCTGGATAGATAAGGGAGGAATTGATCAACTGAGAGGAGACTGCTGAAATCAATAAGGAAGAGTTACCAAATTGTGAACTGTTTTGGCCCTAGTCATGGAAAGGGTGAAGTGAGCTTTAGAAAGTTTCTTTAAAAATAAATAAATTCTAGAAGTTCTGATAAAGGCCTGCATTTCCATGAGGATTGCTGAATAATACTAATGTTATTGGGCTTGGGAAAGTCAAAGATGTTGCTGCTGATCATGGAGAAGTAGAAGACAACAAATGGGTTTTGATCTAACAATACAAAAAGTCAAAATTGACTTCATTTGACTTTAGGTTGTCCAGCAGCATTGCGCTGTTCTTTCTTCCTTTTTTTGCTTGCTCTCCCTCAACAAATTCAAAGCCTGTCTTGAATAGACATTGGGAATATACTGAGTAGACAGACTAGTGAAGCTTAGTATTTTGGGTCCATCTTAACAAGCTTTGACTGTCACTGCCTGAGAAGAGGAAACCGATTAGGGTGATGACTGTGACAGATAGTTCTGCAAGCAAAGCTCACAGTATGAGCAACATAAATGGGAGGAAACAGAGAGAGAGGGAGAAAATTCATATACCTATTTGTGGAAGTTGTAGACTCAAGTGAACCTAAGGAACTTACATTATTTATCCAGATGAGGTGTTCCAGGTGGTAACTATCAGTATTCACATGGCAGCAACTCTGCATTAAGTAGTTTTTTACACTCATGCAGTACAGGTGGCTTTCCCAGGGTTTTAGAAAGTTCAGATGTTTAAAGAGACCTTTAGTACAATTACAGAATCTGGTTTTCGTTACAAAGTATTTAACAGATGCCCTTTATAAACTTTTACACATGGTGGACTCACACTGTTTTCTTCAATGTGTACTTTTTCTTTTGGCTATAGAATTTAGCAAAGAGAGTGGTAGATTAATCACAGATGCTTTGTTTTGGACACTTACCAGCTGTAGTCATTATTAAAATAGCCTATTTGTTATAAAGGTGGTTTCACTTGTTAATATCAACTTTAGTAGGAATCTGGAAATATTCTGTATGTAACTGCTGAGGTTAGAGTGCCATGACTGCATCATGCAAGTAAATAGTACCAGAGTAATTGGAACTGGCTTGAGAAGGACCAATAAACTTTCTCCTTCTAGCAGCAGATTTGAGCCCATTAAATTAGCTTTCTTCAAAATGTTTTTACACACAAACATTAAGGTGAGCAGATTTTGAAAACCTCAAAATAGGATGGCCTGTGCTCCATTCCTATTGTCCTGATTTGCATACATTGTGTACATATAAAATAATTTGCTGTCTAATTTTAAGGCTAGGCTGGGGAAAAAGCAAAAGCAAGCAAGAAGTAGGTCGATCCCACACACAGGGTGTCTTCAAACGAGATGCTACCCAGCATGGCCACCTAGGAATCCATAGAGCTGACTACCAATCTGAAGGTGGAGTGGCTGGATGCACACTTCCATGAGCCACCAAGCACCCACTCATGCAGGGGTGAATTGGGAACTTAAAACAAGTGTCTCTTGCCAACTCCAACTCCTCCTCCCTTCCCCTCTCGGTTGGTGTTCCCCAAGGCTCTGTCCTTGGCCCCCTCCTCTTCTCTATCTACACCCTGTCCCTAGGCAAACTCATTGCCTCCCATGGCTTCCAATATCACCTCTACGCTGATGACACTCAACTCTATCTCTTTACTCCCTCTCTCCGTCTATTCAAGCTCACCTCACCAGCTGTCTCTCTGATATCTCTACCTGGATGTCTCAACGTCAACTCAAACTCAACATGGCTAAAACTTGAACTCCTTATCTTCCCCCCTCATCCTTCCTCTCCCCTGTCAATCCTTATCGACAGGGTCACCACCATCCTTCCCGTCCCCAACCCTGTAGCTTAGGCTTCATCTTTGACTCACCCCTTTCTTTTAAACCCTACATCGACTCTGTTGCCTAATCCTGTCGCTTCTCCCTCCATAACATTGCTAAGATTCACCCTTTTCTCTCTGTCTCCTCTGCCATAACCCTTGTTCATGCCCTGGTCATCTCTCGCCTTGATTACTGTAACATCCTTCTCACTGGCCTCCCCCACTCTCCCCTTATCTGTGTCCAAAACTCTGCTGCCAGGGTCATCCACCTCGCCCGTCATTTCGACCGCATGCAGCCTCTCCTCTCTTCACTGGTTCCCCCTTCCTGAACGAATCCTGCACAAGCTCCTAGTCTTCACCTATAAAGCTCTTCACAACCTTGCTCCCCCCTACCTCTCTGTGCTAATTTCCCTCTGTACTCCAGTCCATGAACTCCGCTCCTCCTCTGTCCCCTCTCACCCTCCCACGCCTCCTCTGCTCCCCTAACTGCCTTTGTCCCTTCTCCCTAGCTGCCCCCCATGCCTGAAACTCCCTCCCTGCCCACATCCGCCTCGCCCCCTCCGTACCTTCAAATCCCTCCTCAAGACCCACCTCTTCCGCTCTGCCCTCCCCAACTCCTCGCTCCCCTCACCTAACTCCTGCTGATACCCTCCATCCAGTACAATCCTCACCACATGGACCAGCCAGCTATCATTCTCGATGTAACCAAGCCAAGCATGTGCACCTGGGACCTCCCATCTTCGTGAATGTTACACTCCTTGTCTCTCCCTTTGTTCCCCTTCCTTCATCTCTCCCCACCCCCACCCCCTGGTCTTTCAGATTGTAAGCCCTAGGGCAGGGATCGTGTCTGTTCCATTACTTGGTAAAGCTGGCGCTATATAAATGCTTGCTAATAATAATAATAAAAACAGCCCTGGAAAATATTCTGAAAGTGACCCATGTTGTATGCGGGGCCAACAGTAGGTGGGGCCAGCTGAAATTTTGACATTGCCATGAAATATGCAGTGAATAAAAAACACACACTAAATACAGACCTTGCCCTCAAGGCAAGGATTTATTAAACTTCAACCAACGGCACCCTCAGGCCATAACCAATTGTGAAGCCTTTTTGATAAATCCTGAGCCTCCAAAACCACCCACACTCTCGTGCTCGCACACAAAGGGGCTGATCCAAGGTCTGTGTGCTTGGTGGGTGTGCACGCATGTTGCGCCCCATACTCTGACACACACAGTGGGATCACTTAAACACAGAGGGGTGCTATACTGTGGCCAGTGTAAGCTGGGCACAGGGCGTGAGCCAGAACGCGCGCGCTGAGGCAGGCATGTGCGCTGTGTGAACAGCAGAGCCACACAGGGCAAAGGCGCAGCCCAGGCTGATGCAACCCCAAAAGGCCCCACACACTGTGGCCCGGGGGATGGATCAGGAACTGTGCCTGCTTCATCCCCCGGGCTGCAGTATGTGTGGGCTCGGGGGTCGCATCAGCCGTAGCTGCACCTTTGTCCCGCACAGCTTTGCTGTTTCGTGCAGTGCACATGCCTGCCTGAGTGCGCGCGTTTAGAATTTGCGGCGCAAGTAGGGGTCAGCGTAAGTGGCCCATAGGATTGCGCCCAGAGTGTGTGAGACACGCTCTCTTATATACATAGGGCATCATTAGGCATAACAAAGATCTGGTGTCAAAACCCCAAAGCATGTATTTGGCCGTTGTGTGTAAGCACCATAACAATCCCAACACCAATTTGGCCACCCGTTGAACACGCAATGTGAACACCATTGCATCACAAGGACAATTTGCGTGTTTTGGCTGAACATGTGGCCAGCATTGTGTCTAATGATATCATGTGGAATGTTAGCAGGTACAACATGGGGAACGAGGTGGCGCTTGTGTACTGAGATCGGGTGGTGAGTGAAACATCGATTTGCCCCAAGATGGGCTGTGTGTCTAAGCAGCGCCACAGGGCTAAACCAGTGTTCATATCAAGCATTCAGACACCTGTTGATGTTATGTCTAAAGACACCCACAGCCTTACACAGTCACTGATGGTGGAAGAGAGCAGATGTGGGCCTGGGTATGGTGTCACTCAGAAGTTCTACTAAAGACCTGTTGTGCTGCTTGGAAGCAGAGGCAGGTCATTTAAATGATTGCACTTACCTCCCCAGGTGCAGCATAATGGAGGAGCTGCAGGTATAACTGTTCTACATAAAGAGGAATATCTAGGTGTGTCTTTAGACATAACAAAGATCGGGTGTCAAAACCCCTAAGCACGTGTTTGGCCATTGTGTGTAAGCACCATAACAATCCCAACACCAATTTGGCCACCCGTTGAACATGCGATGTGAACACCATTGCATCACAAAGACTCTGAGTATCTTTAGAAATAGCATCAACGGGTGTCTGAATGTCTGTTTGACCTTGATATGAACACTGGTTTGGCCTCATGTTCACCATGTGGTGCTGCTTAGAGACACAGCCCATCTTGGGGCAAATCGGTGTTTTGCTTGTCCCCCGACCACAGCACACAAGCGCTGCCACCTCGTTCCCTGTGTTGTACCTGCTAACACGTCACACAATATCATTAGACACAATGGTGGCCAAATGTTCAGCTGGAACATGCAAATTGTCCTTGTGATGTAATGGTGTTCACATCACATATTCAGTGGGTGGCCAAATTGGTATTTGAATTGTTATGGTGCTTACATACAATGGTCAAACACATGCTAATGGGTTTTGACACCCGATCTTCGTTATGTCTAAAGACGCCCAATTTGCATGTTTTGGCTGAACATGTGGCCAATGTTGTGTTGAATGATATCACATGGCGTGTAATTTTTTTTTATTTATTTTTTTCGCGCCTTAAAGTCCTAAATGCATAAACTTCTACAGTTTAATGACAAGTAAAAAATTTAAATGGCTGCATATTCTTAGTGGAAATTGGCTCCAAATAAAATTTTAAAAATCCAAGCTGAGATGTTTTTATGCCAAGTTTCACCCTGGAATGAATTTTTATGAGTTAATAACTCCTGTAATTTATAATGGAAATTCTGACAGAACCTTTACTATTACATAGCAGGCGGTGCCATTTTAATGCTTTGGGTTGGGAAGAACCACATGCTGATTCTTGTATATCCCGTCTTGTCATGAGGGAACAAGTTTTGTGCAGTTATCTGATTACTTGAAAAAATGATGTTAGATCTCGTATATGATGTGTCTGAAGCTGCTGTAGCATACAGTTCCAGTGTCATCTGTATTGTGTTCCTATCATGATGGAAAGCTTTTTCATAGACGTGTGGGGATGGAAGAGACCTTAAAAGGGCAACGAGTCCATCCCCGTGTCCTGAAGCAAGACTAATTATACCTAAACCATCCCTGACAGATGTTTATTTTAATGTTTTATTTAAATGATCTGGACTCCACAACTTCCCTTTGTACAGCACAACTCCAAGTCCTTGCCACACAGACCTGAAAAGAGCACCCGTAGGAGTGGAGGAACTTGCCCTGTGATGGAGAGGGTGGGCAAACAGATGCTTGCCCACATGGAGGAGTCCACCCGGCTCCAGCACACCTTTGTCATTCACGTTGCAGTAGCAAATGCTGCTCTTTTGACCTGGAACTGGGTACTCTGTGCTGGCCCCCTCCTACAGGTGCCTGTGCCCCACACCTCTCCATCTCATCCCCCAGTCATGGTTTCTACCTCAGTTACTCCATGCAGCCCAAGACCACCTCAGCCCCCTGCACCCTGTGAGCAGCAGCCACCACTGCCACCCCAGCTACAGCAGGGGCCAGCCCTGATACTGCTGCCACCCCAGCTGCTACTGGGGCTAAGCTAGTGGCCACAGTTGTCACCGCTGCCACCCCAGCCAACACGGACTGGGCCAGCTGCCACTGGCCACACACCAGAAGCCACTGGGGCCAGAGGAGAGGCCAGCCCAGGAGGAGGCAGAGCTTCAAGGGCCAAGCATTCCACCACCTGGCGAGGCCGTAAGCCTGGCCATGGTGGTGGACAGAAGACAAGGGGAGCCAGAGAGCACCCACTGTATATATGTAAATAAAGGTATAACTTTCCATAAAGTGTTCCTGTCACCTTTTGCATCCTTGGGCCATTTGGGTGGTGTAGGTCTGTCAACACAGCCAGTGTATTGTGAAGCCTGTGGGTGGTATGGATGGGCAAGGGGACCCAAGGAAGGGGCCATGGCTGTGCCATTAGTGGGCTGCAAGGGGTTCACCAACAGTTCCCAGTGAAGAACAATTGCCATGCTGTTAGGATACATTGCCATATCGCCATGGAGTAACGACAAGCCATGGCTGGTTGGAACAGATGGGTGAGATTATTACCAGGTCACCAGAGTGTGTGATAGTTGCATATTAGAACAAGTACTGTGGACTGCATGTTGGGCCGGAAACTGAGGCTGGGGTTCGGGAACAAGGTGTCAGTAGGCGTGGGAATGGGTTCAAGAAGGCAGTGACCTGGCAGCATGCTTATCATATAGCTGATATGGAGCCATATTCCACACATCAATTGAAGTGTAACTAATAGGTGGGTTGGAGGAAAACCCTCAACCATCAGTTTAGGGTTTTAAGATATTTTAAATATATTGTTGCTTTTTTAGTATTTTTATTGTATTTTTATGTATCTTTTGTTATTGTACGCCACCCCAAGATGCCGTAGGCATGAGTGGGGCGGCTAATAAATATAAATAAATAAATATAAATACATTTTCAGACTGCACAGGAAGCAAGACCTCATGCTCCTTCCAATCAAACCTAACCCTACTAGAAGCCTGGTAGAGAGTCAGTTGGGCTGTTAGATAACCAGAGGGTGAAAGGGGTGCTTAGGGAAGAAAAGGACATTGCTGAGAAGCTGAATGAGTTCTTTGCTTCGGTCTTCGCTGCACAGGATGTTGGGGAGATACCCACACCAGAACCTTATTATTATTATTATTATTAAACATTTATAAAGCGCCAGTAACAACCTGGCGCTGTACAGAACATATAATCAGCTGCNGAGGACAGGATGCTGGGCTTGATGGACCATTGGTCTGAAGTATGGCACTTCTTATGTTCTTTGTTGCTCTACAGAGGCATGAAAGTACATGGACAAGCACGTGCTGTGGTAATGAATACCCTTTATTTACAGAGATATAAAGAACTTGACGTTGTTTTCAGGAGGAAAGGAAGTTCTGGCAAGTGCCTAATCCCCTTTAATGCAGGCTATGAGTCTACAAAGGGCATCCAGATTCTCTCGAGCCATGCAGGAGCCCTTGGTCTGGTTGGGGATGCAAACATGGGCTGTGGGCAGCTGTGTTGACTTCACCAACAGACCCTATTTTCTAACGTTTCCCCCATTTTCCTGCTTCTGCACAGAGGAGGTGACCTGGCTGTTCCTCACAATGGAAACCATACATGGACTGAGGGAGATGGTGGAGGCCCTGGCAGAAGCCAGCCAGACCTATGCAAATGCCAGTAAGCCACACCTGCCCCATGTGCAGTGCTACTTACC
The DNA here is from genome assembly GCA_003113815.1 of Sphenodon punctatus. NCBI lineage: Eukaryota > Metazoa > Chordata > Lepidosauria > Sphenodontia > Sphenodontidae > Sphenodon > Sphenodon punctatus. The sequence continues at coordinate 4,255,075 of QEPC01012389.1, forward strand.
CCAGCCCCACTCCCAGGGAACAGAGATCAGTTCTGTGCGGAGCATGCTACATGAGGATTTTATGGGCCCATTGCATGGTCCTTGTGAGGGATCAGGTCCCATTGCTCGATGCTCCCTTGCACCATAGCACTTTCGTAATCATTGTGTGTACCCCATTTCTCTCTGGGTGGAACGCATTGTACCGCTATCATGTGCCATCCATTGAATGGACAGCTTTTGTTCCCCTTCTTGCCGTTGTTCATATCGCCACTTGGTTTGGTTTCACATGCCCATTGTGGTGCTGTAGGTGTGTTTATATACTGGTTTTGAGGCATTCCCCTTGGGCAACACCAGTATGACCCTACTGTCTGATCTCCCACTACGGTGCATGAGATCCAGCAGAAGCTGGAGCGCAGGCAGGACCAACAACTCCTGCTGGAGATCCACTGGCACCTGCACAAACTGTCTCATGCCCAGAGCACCAGACGGAGCCGGGCCAGGCAACCATGAATACCATGTTTTTAGTATCCTGTTTTTTCCATTCTGTTGTTTTCTGAGTTCATAAAGTTTACATGTTATTGCCTAACGTTCTGTCCATATATTTTTCCCCTGGGTTTGGTCTCCTCTCCTCAGCTGGGGACAAGGTTGCTGCATGCACACACCCCTAACGTGGCCTATATCATCAAGAGACCAAGGTTACTGTCTGCAATAAGCTCACTGGGGAGGGGCCTCCAAGCATTCCTGTTTGGGGGGGGGAGGCTGTGGTTCCCCACCACCTTTGAGACCTTCCTGCTGTGTGCCCAGGGTTATCAGAGAGAGCAGCTTGAGTGCCAGGATTGCATGCGTGAGCTGCAGTTACTGATGGCACCAGCTGGGAGTCCCGACCCGACTGTGGAGCCCACTGCAGTGGATATGACTGTCCTGTACAAGATTTGTACCTGGGTAGATTTTCAGCAGAGATCACAGTGACCCAAACTTCATGGTGGATTCACATATGCAGGCACGAGGGTACCAGAGAGAGAGAGATGTGTGCATGGGCAGTGTATGTGGAAAGTGCGGGGTTTCCAACTCTGGCTCTGCTGCTGCCATGCCCCAGCTTTGGAACAACGCTGTGTGACTGTGGCCTCCCTCCGTCTCCCATGTTCCTGTGTGTGGGGCTCTGACTTTGCCCTTGGACTGCGCTGTCCCGGTCCTTCTGCTTTGACTGCCCGCACATCATGATGTGCACCAAATCATCCTGTTTGTGGCATGGGGTTCATTGCCTCCACTACAGCAGCCATTACCCCCCTTGGAACGGGGCCCCATGCACTGTCGGTGTTTGTCCTGGACTCTGTGCTGTGGGGGTGGGGGGTGTTTGGAACTGGACTGTAAGTCTGGCGGGGAGGAAGATGTTGGTGTTTGGCTTTTTCCCATTAGTCTCCCTGATGCATTCCCCCTTGTGTTCTTGAGCTGCCCATGGGTTGTATGACATGCCCCAGAGTTTCATGCGTTGATGTCTGGTGCCTTTGTAGCTGGATGCCAGCCCATGGGTCCACCTTCCCCCTTGTCTCCCAGATTCCTGCTAAGGGCGAGGAGAAGCGGCTGCAGTGGCTTTCACTTGCCCACAATTTGCCATGTTTTCATGTCATGCGGTGGGAGCGTGTTGATGTGTTGGCTGGGCAGTTCTCAGCGTGGCCGTTGCAACAGCTGTTCGTTTGAAATGTGGTGAGGGCCGTGGACTCCCTGGGCGCCGCCCATTTGAATCCCTCTTCACTCACTCCAAAAGCGTGGAGTGAGCTGATCCACTCAGTGGACACAGACTCCCCCTCCAGTCTTGCTCGTTTAAAAACAGCCTAAGTTACTCATATCATAAAAGATGACAGCCTTCACCCAACTGAAGCAACATGTATGTGTGATACCGAAGGGGTGGTGATGGCCTAATGTTGATTGTGGGAGAGAGATGGTTCATGTCTGGTGTAAGTCTGAGATAGGTTGCTTCCATATGGCTAGCTGCCCTGAGTCTGTGAAGAAGGACAGGGTAAAAATGTTTAAAATAAATAAAAATATAAGTGCAGATGACTAATGGAATGTCTTCCATAGTTTTTACTCCCACACAGTGAGGTTGCTTGTGAGAGGAGGGCCACACAAAGGGACCAATCACAGGGTTGGCAAGGACTCTTAATTCCTGTATCCCACACAGGGGACCAACACACTAGATCAAAATAGAATGGAATGGGCTCCTGAGGAAGGTCAGGAGTAAAATCCATTGAAGCTACACTTCTCTAGATCCTGGGATGCCAGCTTTCCACATAACACTTATCAAAACCACAATTAGAGCTGGCAAAATTATTCATATTTTGTATGAAATTAGCTCACTGTCCCATGACCTCCCACAGTCAAACATCAAATCTTCCTGTCTATTTCTCCTTGAACTATAGTGGCTACTAGAGCTTCCACCACCAGCCCCTGGTGAGAAGGCTCCAACCCTTTAAACTTGAGGCTAGACTTCTGTACTATGCTTTATATACGGCTGCCCAAGTCAAGATGCAGATATTTGCATGTGTGTGCAAATTGTGCGCATCTCCATAGAGATTGCATTGTGCCGCGTGGCTCCTGCTTGGGATTGCAGCCAGTGACTTACAGAGCCCTGAATCCTGAGCCCTGCACATCTGAAAGACAGCCTCCTGTCTTTCAGTCCATAAGACTAGCCAAGAATGACCTTTTGGCAATTCCATCTGCATGCCAGTTTTCGTTTGCAATGGCAGGTAAAGAGGCATTCTCAGTGACTGCTCCACAACTCTGAAGCTCCCTTCCTCTGTAGGTCCACCAAAACCTAAACATTTTCCAGAGACAATGTAAGGCATTTTTATTTAGCCAGGCATTTGGAAAGTGGGGATAGGTTCCTTGGGGTAGGTATTAGGGGAGTTTTATATTATTTTTATGTAACATCTATCTTAAGTGTTGTCTTGTCACCCATTCTGAGACCTCAGGATAGACCATGGATAAAGCCAAGTAAATAAATGGAGGTACCTACTAGCATGCCCTTGATTACTACTTCACATCTAGCTACACTTTTACCTCTCTACCTGCCTCAGCCTTGTTATTGCTAAGTTTTTGTCAGTCCATACTGCTTGGAGAAGGGTGTATTGATCCTAAGCTGAAGTCCCAAGCAAATTATTTGAAAATATTAAATTTATTTCATTAACTAACTTGCATGAAATATTACACAATACACATGGAGCTTGGCAAAGCTTGTCAGATGGAAGTATGAAGGAATTCAATCAAAACAGCTTTCACAACTGACCATAAGGAAAGTTTCTTTTCTCCCCACTGTATCTCATACAAATGTCACTGCTTGGAGCTTGATCCAAACGCTGCTGAAATTATGTTTTTGGGTGCAGAGAAGCTAATTAAGGTTATTTTTAGAAAAATTTATTGCGACTGTATGAGTCAACAGTTGTTAAATCCTTGGAAAGTGACTTGGTGTTAAAGACAGTGGGACAGATGAAATAAGCCCAATAACATTTTAAACAAAACAAAAAAAACTTTCTAAAATATTCCTAAAATAATATTTCTGGTAGTGTATTTGGCATTGGCAGATGGTGTGATGTAGCATAAAGATTTTATTAACACTCATGTGGGTGAACCTGTTTAAATGACTCTGGGCTTTATTTGCAAATAATGTGAACATCCCCAACTCAAAATGACAAATCATATACCATGTTACATGTGTTCTCTACACAGCTAAAATTTCCTCTGTTTTCAAGTTTGGTGGCTTTCAACTAATTCTAATACCCCTGTTTACTCTCCAGTGACTACTGAAGTATGTAGTTGCCTTTCGAGCCTAGTAAGCAAAATCTGTCACGGACTAAAATAATTGCAGGTGTACCTCACTTTTCAGTGCATCATTGACAGTAACTTTTTTTTTTTCTGTGCTAGGAAAACAAGATTACAAGAAAACCAAGCCAATGTTAAAAGCAACAAGATTAAAAGCAGAGGCCAAGAAAACCGCACCAGGCATAAAGGTATATCCATTTCAGAGCTTACACCAACATCCTATAGATGTTGAGTTTCTTTTCCCCATAGAGGTAGTGTGTGAATATTGATTTCTGAGAGATATTGTTTATGACACTTCAAAACCTAAGTGGAATGCCAGAATCTAAAATATTTATGAAGGATTGCTTTTACTTAACCCTCAAATAACTAGAAGAACTGAAACTCTGAAGGACTTTTAAATGTTTCACATTTCCTGGATATGAAACATGCTTCTGTTTAACAGTGCTTATGAAATACAGCATGTTTAGAAACAGAGATTTTTTTAGAGAGCTACTGTAGTGTATACACAAAATAAATGCTTTAGAATACATTTGGCAGAAACAACCATAACCCCCTTTCTTCTACTACTATATTATGTTAGGGAGTGTTTTAAAGAGATGACTTAAGTTTTATTAGTGTCTCATCATTAATAAGTATATGTGAGACTACAGCTGCCCACTTTGTCTCCAACATGGAAAATGATTGCCTTCATTATCAACCAAAGAGTAAGGAGACTAGCAGACTTTAAATCGTCTTGCAAACTTCCTGTTTTGAAAAGCAAGGAAAGTCGATTATGAATAAGTTGTGAAGGTAATAAATATCAGTATGAAGGGCAAATACAATATATTGTCCTATCCAACAGGCCATTATGATAGAATTTGGCTAAACATATGCAGTTTGTTTAAGTAGCATCCAATATTTTATCCTCCTCAATTTATTTTAGATTCAAAATAAATTAACATAAAATTAACTTGGCAACCATACTTAGAAGCATGTGGTCCAAAAATGGCTTTAAAAACCTAGCTGTTCCTATTGAAAGAAATTTCAGAAATGTTGAAAGGAGACCATTTTCTTGTTTCTGGCAGATGAGAAATCAATTTTTCCAAGTTATAGCTTATAGCAAATGCCAAGGTATTACTACCAAGCTGTAACAGCTGTTGAGCTGCCAGATGATGTATTTGGTTGTCTTCCAGAATTTGCTATTATAATCACGAAACAGTGCTTTCTTTTTGCTCCTGATTGCTGATCTCGATCAAGCATTGCCATGAGATGCAGTATGTTTTCACAACATAATCTCCTCAGTTATTGCTGTGTGTCAGTTTTTAACGAGAAAAAGTAGATTGCCTTTTTTTGTTTAAAAGAGAGATTATTAACCTTTTCAGTTGTAAGTTTTTTCCATTCTCTCTTTATTAAATTTCACTCCCTGTTTTAATACTCGATTATGTCAGTTCAAAAGTGATCATTTGGACATTTTCATTGTACATCCAGGGCCCAATTCACTTCAGAAAAAACAAGCCTCTGTGGATGTTTGTAGAATTTGCCAACTATCTTTTAGCAGTGAAAGCATTGGGTAAAAACAGACGTGGCAGCGGGCTGCTATGGCCCTCTTTGTTGCAATTTGGACTGGACCTCACCTGCACGTCTGTGCAGGCACCGCCAGATGTTGGCTCGGGATTGCCCCGGACCGTGTCGGTGGTTAGCCTCGACTCTGATCTTGGAAAACCTCCAAGGTCACAGCCTGGGCTAAGGCGCACCTGACGGGACCAATGCAGGCCACATCAGGCTATCACATCTGTTCCCAGGCTAGCATATTGGCCCAGATGGCTTCTGGTATATTGGCCAGGGTATTTTCTGGTATGGCTGGCCACCAGGGCTGACCATCAGTGACTGCTATGACTGCCTGTCATGGTGGGGGGATGGGGATAGCACTTGGGCGGGGCTAGTCAGCCACACCTTCGTGTGCTTCCCACCCTCTGGCATGTCTGTTTGGCGCCCCGACTCAGACTGTGTATACCATGGCCTCCCATGCCAGATCAGGCCGCTGCCGTGTGGCCGTTACTTCTGTTTTTACCCAATTTGTTCCCAGTTCCTCAGACAAACGATATATTTTATTACATAAAGGTTTAAGTAGTACTACTTTGCTAAGAAGGAGCCAGAGCATGGGAGAATAAAACTACAAAGAATCTAGGAGACAAACATTAGATTTTGGAAAAATAAGAGAACTGACAGCAGATTTAAAACAAATAAAACGAAGTATTTGTTCACTCAATGTATGATTAACCTGTGGAAGTGATTGCCAGAAGAAGTTGTGAAATCTAATAACATAATCAGTTTTGAAAAAGGATTGGATAAATTCTTAGATGATAGGTCCATGAGTGGATATTATTAGTCAAGTTGGTCAAGAGATGAGATTTCTGACTGTCAGTTTCTGGGAATGAATAGCAGGAAATTAATCACTCCATTATGTAAACTTTTCTAAAGCAACCAAAATTGTTCTCTATTGAAAACAGGATGCTGGGTTAGATGGACCATTGATATGCTACAGTATGGCATTTCTTATGTCTTTATGCTCTTCACATTTAGTGTAGAAACTAGGGTTTTCCTTCATACATTAAGGAACAAACTAGCACCTTGCTTAAAACATTGACAAGAAGGCACTTCCTTGAATCTCAGGAGACCTATATTCAATTTCCTGTTCTGCTGCAAATTTTCTATGGAACGTTGGGCAAATTGCTTAGTATCTCTGCACTTCACTTCTTCATCTCTAAAATGGAGATAATAGGACTTGTCTACCTCATGGAGCATTCTGTAGATAAATACATTAATGATTTCAAAGTGCCCAGATAACATGATAGTGAGGAAAATACAAATACCTAAAATAATTATCGTGCTAAATGTCATGTCTTAGTACAATAGAAGAAGCCAACATGGAAAGCTATAAGATAATAATAGCAATGGTAGCAGACATTCTGAAGATAAGACAATGAATAGTTTTGGAAAGGCCTGGCTGACTTGCTTAAACTGCTGAGGAAAAAAAATCACAGACTATTCTCCAAATATTCTGTATATTCATAAAATCATAAAGTTATAGGGTTGGAAGGGACCTCAAGGGCCATCTAGTCCAGCCCCGTGCTCCAAGCAAGATATCCTCACCTTACAGCATCACAGGCAGAGATGCTTGTCCAGTCGGGTTTTGAAAACATTCAAAGAAGGAAATTCCACAACCTGCCCAGGCAACTTATTCCACTGCCCAACAGTTAGGAATTTTACTAATATCTAACAATCTATATTGCTGCAATTAAGGGTATTTTCAGACGTGACGGGGCCAAATGGCCCCGTCACCAAATCAATGAAATGATCCCCCACCAGGATGACCCGTCACGCTCTAATAGACGTGCCGGGAGATCCTGGCGGGGAATCGGGGAGGGGGCAGGGCCGCACGGTGCAACTTGCGGCCGCACGGCCCCGCCCCCTCCACGGTCCCCGCCACCCGCCCTCTGGGGAGACGGGCAGCCGCCGTGGCCAATGCCGCCGCAGTGCTCACCCGCTATGGCCATGGGCCGGACTCCCTGCGGGGATTCTGGGCTATGGCCGCCGTCCAGACGTGATGGCAGGGGTCACCACGGCGGGGAATCGCCTTCAACATGCGACAGCCTCCGGCCCCGCCGCTTCGGCCGCTCGCGTGGTGAATGTGATCCCACGCCGTGGTAACATCTGGGGGGGAACATCCTTCCCCCCCAACAGATGTTACGTGGTCCAAGCCACCACAGGGAATTGACTGTGGTGGACATTGACCACGTAACGTCTGAAAATACCCTAAGCCATGGTGTTTATTCACAGGGGCAGAAAATTCCTCTCTTCATAGCCTGTTTGTCATGAAAGAAGGCTTGTACAGTCACTGCATGTGTGTGAGCTGGTAGCAACTACCAAAGTTGGTAGAGGGATAGAAGGTCCAAAGGTATGTAATAAGTGCCCCTAAATTTCATAACAGTAGGTGCACTTGGAAGGGAGATGTGATGTTTTTTAGCCAAACTGTCCCTTTTGTTTATCTTGACCATTGTCTCTTCTTGGAAAAAGAAGGCTTTCTTAGATTGGGTACTTGCTCCACAAAAGAATTATGGTGCAACTCCATTTATTACTTCAATTGTTTGTTTGCTTCTTATTAGTAGATTTATCTACACTGTAGCATCTAGAGGTTCCAGGCAGGAAAGAAGACCCCACTGTCCTAGGTTGTCTACAGAAAGTCTCACTATATGAGGAAAAGCAGCAGGCAAAGGAATAGAGCAGAAGTGGAAGATGAGGAAAGGAGGAGAACAATATAACAGTGAAATTGAGGAAAACAATATAACAGTGAAAAGGCCATAATTTCATAAATAGCAAAATAGATGGAGCTCCACTAGGGATGTACTTTGCCGAAAGAGTTTACAATGTTTGCTTTTTAAAACTGTACAAAAAAGCCCCTGGAAATGACATGAAACTTTTCACAATCAGCCCCCTGAAGGTGCTTTGTATTTCAAAGCTCACATACTAATTAGTCTGGCCTGTCAAACTTTGATTGCCATGTCATTTTTATGCAGGATTTAAAGTAACAAAGTTTCTTTCAGTCATTCCCATTTAGTACTTTTTAATTTCCCCAATGAGCAATTTTATCCATGTTGATAATGTCAGAGAAGCAACTAAGAGCTAATAAATATCAGAAGTTTTTGACTCTGTGTAGGTGAGCAAGGGTGACTGTGCTAGTTTCGATGTGCAATACCCATCTGTTAAAAAACACTTTCTAAGGATCAACACCATTTTTTGTTTTTTAAACAAAATACCAGTGCAGATTTCCTTTCATTGACTTCCTGTAGCTAATATTAGATTCCTGTATTGATGCTGCCTGAGATTATCAAAACCAACTAACGATTTGGGAAGCCTTGGGTTTTAGGCACCCTGCTCAAGATAACTTAAAGGGGCTTGCTTTGAAGAAGTGGATGCTCTCCATTTCTTGTGAATCACAGCATGTTCATTGTCTTTCAAGATGGGCACCTAAACCATGAAGCTTTCAAAACTCACTAATCTGATTTTAAAATATGATTTGTCACCTTGTTAGTGGAATGAGGAATAAATATGGGTGATGTTATTGAAGTTTTGCCTCCCCAGCATTTAATAATAGCACACAGGAGAAAGTAAGGATACTGTGCCCAGTTATCTAATGTGTTACCCCTTGTTGTCTATCCATTTACGTTAACAAATCAAAATGGTAGCATTTTACATCTATGTTGCACAAGGATGATTTGACAAAGGGCAAGGGCATATTGAAAGAATGAAATTTCCAATGATCAGAAAATCTAGTCCATTCATTATTTTACCTAGCTGCTTTCCTTTTCTTGCTTTTCAATCATACTTTAGTTTGAACTGGCCAGAGCTAGTCTTAGAATTCTAGAGGATCACACTTGTGACATAGTCATATTGACTTCCAAGATTATTTCAACTCAGAAATGTATACTCAAACACTAGGAGATAGATAGATAGATAGATAGATAGATAGATAGATAGATAGATAGATAGATCTCCTAGTGTTTGAGTATACATTTCTCAGTTGAAATCATCTTTTTTTATCTATCTATCTATATCCCAATTCTTTTTTGTTTTTATTTTCATTATTTAAAATTTCTGTTTATCTGGTTTTTGTTATTAAGAATTTTCATTTATGTAATTGTTTCATTTTTGTTTTCCATTGGTTTCAATGGGAAAGTATTTCTGACTGTAACTTCATTTTTCATCCAATTTGCATGAAATGTGGACAGATTGTACCTCCTACCAGATGAAGCATCAATGCCATCTGGGTGGTGATCCACTGAAACACCCACTTCTTCTGGTCACATGTCACATTGTGCCTTGTCACCCACCCATAAGCTGATGAAGACCTGGGTCTCCTCATTGCTCCAGGGGACCCTACCCTGCTAGGTGGCTGTGGGGGCCTTCTCCGGGTGTGGTTGTGGCATCAGTGCTTGTGGATGCCTGTGAACAGGGTGATAGAAGGTATTTTCAGACGTTACGAGATCCCAGTCAACCACAGTGAACCATGGTCAATTTTGCTGCGGGGCCAAAGCGCCCTGAATGTCTGTTTGGCGGCGGCCAGATGTTCACCATGGCCGATTCCCACATGGGGTCAATTTCAACCACGCTTCCCGGGCTCCCCACGGGACAAGCTCCAAAAGCGTGGTCAAAGTGATTCCCGGCGGGAAGCAATAAAAAGTAACGTCTGGCCGGTAATCACGGCCCGGAATCCCCGGCGGGATTCCGGGCCATGGTGAAAGCGGCTGGGCTCTGCAGCCGCATTGGCCGCAGCGCCCGCCTGTCTCCCCAGAGAGCGGGTGACGTGGGAGCGTGGGGGGAGCAAGGCCGTGCGACCGCACGTTGCGCCACACGGCCCCTCCCCCTCCCCGATTCCCCGTCGGGATTAGCCGGCACGTCTATTCGGGCCAGTTTTTGACCACGGAGGGTGGTTATTTCATTCACCCCCGCCGGGGATTCACTGGGACGAATCGGGACGGCGTAACGTCTGAAAATACCCAGAGATGCACCTCCTATAACTTGTGCCTACCGCGAGATGGCTGCTGTGCCTCCCCAGCACTCCTGGGGTGCACTGACTTACACATCCAGCCTGTCCCTCCTCCTGCTCCATATTTCCCTTTGGGGTGCACTAGTAGTGATGGTGTTGGGAAGCAGCTTCTGTGGCAACCAGGGATGCGCAATGTGGTGTTGCCTTGGTGCCGGTTCCCTTTGAGGGTGCTGGGCCCATCTCATGGAGATGGGCATTGAGGCATGGCTGCTCCGTTGACCACTCTGGAGTTTTCGTCCATGGCTCTGTGGTCCTAGCAGACCTCATCCACATGGCAGGGCTAGGCAGGACCTAACAGATGTGCAGTACTGTTAGGTAGTATTACTACTACCACTTATCATTTCTATAGCACTACTAGGCATACGCAGCACTTTACAGTTACAGATTTTGGAGATGGATCTCTGCCCTGTCAATCTAAGATGGACATAGGTGAGAGGAACACGGGGAAAGACACACACATTCCCATTTTATAGATGGGGAACTGAGGCGGAGAGGTTGTGACTTGCCCAAGGCCACCAAGTGAGTTCGTGGCTAGGGTGAGGTTGGAACCCTGGCTTCCCAGTTCCCAGTCGAGCCCCTTATTCACTACCCCACACTGGGTTGGTGGGCCTTGGCCTGGGATAGTCTCCCAAGATCTTACGGCAGGCACATCCCGTAACAGCCGGCTACCCACCCTGGGGCGTATGCTGGCTAACATCTGTCGGGGACGGAATAAACTTGTAAGTGAATCCCCGGGCCAACACAGGCAACTGTCATGTCTGTTTACACCCATTCTGTCCATGGGAGGGAATTATTAGCATTATTATTCTGCAATCCTCCTTTTATACATGGAACAACTAAGACATATCGCTTCACCTCTCTGCATCTAACATCACTCCAGTCACTGAAAAAGCTGGGAATAGAATTCAAGCTTTCAGGTTTGGAGTTTTCTGATGTAACTCATAAATGCTACTTCTTCAGTATAAACATTTCAAAAGTGTTTGTTACACATGCCACAGTGAAATTTATAAGGGCATTAAGGAGAGCGAGGAGGTGAAAGATGAACTTGCTGTGAGGTGGAAAGGCTGACATCCAGAGAAGAGGGAAAACTCCAGTAACAGAGTGAATTTGTTCCGTGTATCAGTGTGAATGGCAACTGTATTGTACGGTTTTGTTGTCCAGTCTCCTGAACAGATGGAGCTTGCAGTTGTGTGTCACTTGTTTATTACATCCTCTTAAGATTAGTAGCTGTGTGGCCAGATGGGTCTGGCACCACAGCTGTGGATACAAGAAAATAAATGAAACCTGTCTTCTGTTGCCATGCCCTTTTGAGATACCGAAGACTTGCATCTGCAGCTGAGTGGGGGGAAAAACTCCACACTTTCATTTAATGCATGTTGTTAAGTTTGTCTAAAATGAGATGATCTCAGATTTTAAACTAGAATGTATTTCTGTAATTTATAACTAGAGCATACTGTCACAGGTGAATTTATACATTTTAAATATTGAGTTTTAAATGCTCTTCTACAAGTCAATAACTTGCATAGAACATAAACTGGAGGTTCCTGTAGAACACAGATCCAGCTAGAACCTAAGCCAAATAAGCAGCAATATTTTACAAGTTTTATTCAATGGCATCTGCTGAATTATTGAACTAACATTCTGATAAAATTTAAAATGGAGTCATGTAAATGCAAATCAAGTGCTGTTCCATAGGAGAATGCCAGATCACAGACCGGATTGTAAAGATGGGACGTAACCCTTTCAGGGCCCTGGAATGACATTGCTTGCATTGTGAGTGCATTGTTCTTTGCACTCATTGTCCCTAAGGTGCAGGAGTGGATACTTGATAAAATCAAGCCTAAAAAGCTATACATTTAGGCTAAAAAGTAGAGAAAGGTTTTAACCATCTAGTTTGAGTTACTGGAATACGCTCCCAAGGATTGTTGTGGAAGCAAAGATCCTGAATAGTTTTTTAAAAAGAGTTAGATCATTTTGACACATAACATGCAAGATGTTTTTTATTTGATGCTACAGGAGGAAATCTTTTTTTGCCCAAGATTACATTTTGGATTTCTTTTCTTTCTGAAGTTTTCTTTCTGAACCTCCAAAGGTTTCCACAACTGGAGGTGGGGCTGATGGAACATTCTGGAGGCTGAGTCCTACATTTCTGTGTCAGGTGCCTGGCTGGCGAGATCAGCACACATGCTCAGTGTCTAACTGATTGCCACCTTTGGGGTTGGGAAGGAGTTTTTCCTCAGGTCAGATTGACTCTGTGGGTCTTTGCCTTCCCCTGCAGCGTGGGTGTGGCTCAGCTGTTTGAGACATCTGGATCTTTCTTTTTATAAAATTGTTCCGTTATTTCAATAACCATGTGCTCTGGATGGTCTGGTTTCTACTTTTGGCAGATTTTCTAATAACCTCTTTTTTTGTTGGATAGATTTTTCTGTGCAGGTGATTTGGTTATGGTGAATCCTGCATTAGTGCAGGGGGCTTGACTAGATGTCTCTTGAGTTTCCTTCCAGCTCTGTAACACTAAGGCCCTTTTCACACAGACACTCTAACACTGATAAAATGGGTGTTACATTTTATTATTTATTTATATATATATATATATATATTAAAAAATTCGATCCTGCCCATCCTGCCACAGGCAGCTCTGGGCAGCTTACAATAATAACAATAACAAATAACTTTAAAACAAACATAACAGGGAGGAATTAAAAAATATCCCCAACTGCTCACCACCCTAACCCATTCCCCCCCACCCTCCCCATCAAAAAAGGCAGAACAGCCACATCTTACAACAGCGTCGAAATGAGGGGAGATGTGGAGTCAAACGGGCCTCCACTGGCAGGGAGTTCCACAGCCACGGAGCGGCCACTGAGAAGGCCCTCCCCATCGCGGGCCCCCCGGCAGACTTGGGGGACCTTGAGGAGAACATCCCCCCGATGACCGCAGGGGCCGATCCAGGACCCGGGGGTGGGGCAGTCCCGCAAATAGGTTGGGCCAAGGCCATTTAGGGCTTTATAGGCAAGCACTAACACCTTGAATTGGGCCCAGACGACTACAGGCAGCCAGTGCAGAGACCGAAGAACCAGTGTAATATGTTCCTGGCGACCCAGTCTTACCAGGAGATAGGCTGCCGCATTCTGCACCAGCTGCAGTCTCCAAACAGTCACCATGGGTAGCCCCACATAGCGCACGTTTCAGTAGTCAAGCCTAGAGGTGATGAAAGCATGGATGACAGTGGCCAGGTCAGAGTCCAAGACATACGGCCAAAGCTGATGCACCAGATGTAATTGGCGAAAGGCACTCCTTGCCATAGACTCTACCTGAGCATCCAAGCAGAGCTGTGAGTCAAGGAGCACCCTGTCATGGGTTGGAGGTCCGCACCCCCACTTTACCGGGTTTGAGTGACTCATTTTCCCAATATGAGCCACATCTCTTTCGGGATCTGTTCTTGAAGAAACACAACGCACGGTTGTGAAGTAGTCTTTTATGCATTGATTTCCATCGCATTGTGGGATCAATGGGGCGTAGTCTCAAATTCTGCCTCCTGCGTTGTTTCCCAAGGGTAGTGTGGACTGGATCCCTGCATCTACCTGTATTTTTAGGAGTTGCAGTTGGTGTTTTCTCTCTTCCGCTTGCGCTTGCCTTTGTTTTTCGTTCTCCTCTTGTTTCATTTTCTCCAGTCTGAGCTCATGTTCCATTCTCAGTCTGGCTATCTCGAGTTCAGGGTTTGAATCTTGTCCCCCTGGTTGCTGATGAGTTGGAAGGGGGTTTGGGGGCACGTTTGGCAGCGCATCTCCATCTACTGCGGGACTCCACGTGAGAGGTCTTGGTATGATGAAAAACGATCCCCGAGCACCACTTGCTGAGATCTTCCAGCCAGGAAGGAGCGGAACCAGTAAAGAACCATACCACCCACCCCCTCCTGGTCCCGCAGGCGCGTCACCAACACCTCATGATCAACAGTATCAAAAGCAGCCGGCAGATCTAATAGAATCAGCAGGACCGAACAGCCCTGATCTAATTCCAGGTGTAGATCATCGACCAACTCCACAAGTGCAGTCTCGGTGCCATAACCTGGGCGAAATCCTGACTGTGAGGGATCAAGAAAACCGACACAATCCAGATGCTCCTGTTGCAGGGCTGCAGGTGTGCTCTATGGGTGCCCTGCAACATGTACAATAAAATGTAGTGCCCATGTTATCAGTGTTAGAGTGTCTGTGTGAAAAGACACAGCCTAAGAGGTCATGCTCAAATGTATTGTTTATGTATATTAAAAGCCCTTAAGAAACTAAGATATAAAACTTTCCTTCAGTGGCCCTTTTTACATGGGCAGCAGTAGGTGGGGGGGATGAGTGTGCTGCCGCGGTGGGTGGAGTTGGGTGTGTGTCCTTTCCCATGGACACACACCCATCTCCATCCACAGAGCCTCCTCCATTTTGTTGGATGGCTCTGTGGGTGGAGACGGGTAGGTGATGGGTGGAGGTGGGTATTACACAGAAGCGCGCACGCATCTCCACCCACCGCCCATGGTGTTCGCATGGCCAAACACCAATTGAACCCCCATCTCCCCACCCACCACCGCACTGTTTCCATGGATGCCCCCATGATTCTAACACCCTCACGCACACCCAGTGGAGGGGAGAGGGATACGGGTGTGTAAAAACGGCCAATGTCCCAACTGCCTTCTCTCTGTCTTCGCTCTCTGGATCGTTATTCGGTCTGGGTCATGTCATGACAGAGTCTTCTAGTTATGCACTGCTTTCGTATGTAATGCTCCTGTTGCTTTTCAGAGATAATTGGACATTGTTGTCCCTGTTGTCCAGATAGGGAAACTGAGGCAAAGTTTTCAAAGACAGTATTATAAAAACTTGTTAGATACTTTCAGTTCCCTGATGAGTTCAACATACTCTCTATCTTATACAATGCTGATTATCATTTTCTCAGGTACTGACTTGCCTAAACTAACACCATAAGTCAGCTTGAAATAAATAATCAGAGCTCATGATGACTCCTGATCCAGTGCCCTGTCAATGGGCCACCTGTTGATGGAAGAAGGAAAGAATAAGAACATAAGAAGTGCCATTTACTGGGTCAGACCAATGGTCCATCCAGCCCAGCATTCCCTCTCTAGCAGTGGTCAGCCTTGGTGGTTGCCTCAGGTGAGTATGCAGCAGGCTATAATGGAGTAATCTATTTCCTGCCATCCTCCCCCAGCTTCTGACAGTCAAGGTCTTGTGTGCTCCTGACCAACCCAATTAGTAGCCCTTAATGAACCTGGCTTTAAAAAATGTATCCAGTCCCTTTTTGAGGCTGGCTACTCTCTTGGTCTGCACATCATCTTCCGGCAATGAATGCTGTACTAGCTTAGTGCATACAGGACCATGGTTCCCTGTAGTGCCATAGACTTCCTGTGTGGCCTGGGACAAATCACTAAGCCTCTCTGTGCCTCAATTCCCAATCTATATAATAGAGGTAATAGGACTTCCCTGGCTCACAGGGGGTGTTTTTAATGCACAACAAATTCATTAAAAATTGTGAAGCAATTAAATGTTTACAGAAATGGGAGCCCAATGACACCTAGCACAGGTGCCAAGGATGTGCATCTGATGTCCTCTGTTTGATAAGGGGCCTTTAGCACATTTATAAACAACACTAATAGTTAATGAGGTATTATGTTTCATCGCTACTGCAGACTTTTAAAACTGATGGTAACTATTTGCCATTTCCATTTATTGTGAGCACCCACGGCACAGTATTCAAAATGATACTTCATATTTTACTACCTGAGAAAATGATAATCAGCATTGTATAAGATAGAGAGTATGTTGAACTCATCAGGGAACTGAAAGTATCTAACAAGTTTTTATAATACTGTCTTTGAAAACCAAGTCTCTCGTGTGTTAAAGAAGCATTGTCCTAAAGAGGAGAATCATGCTGCCTTTTCATATATCAAATAGTCAAAGTTCAATAGCCCTAAGAAAGAGAGAGCGTAACAGGCAGCTTTGCAATGAGAATGTCATTTATTACAAAAGCATTTCTCAAATTGTGAAACCAACTATAAATCAAGCATGCTTTTAAGGGTTCATTTATGACAATTAATGCAGCTATAGAAATTTCTTTTAAAAGAACAAAATGTGAACAGTGCCTGCAGCATTGTTCCATGGAATGTGTGCTACCCTGAAAGATTCTGCAGATTGTCCTTCATGCACCCTCTTTCCTTATAGGTATAGCATTTGTCATTCATAGCCACTGCACTGCACATGCCTGGTTAATAACTGGTAGTATTGTTACCCCAAATCAATTGTATGGCTACAGAAGGCATAGATAATGACCATCGAAACTGGGATCTCAAGTTTCCATTACGACTACTGTTTCATGAGCACTTTTGTTACTTACCAAAAAGCTATGCCTGTCCTATGAAAATGTCTGATCTTCCAGAAAGTAAAGTTAGTCACTAATAGGCCTTAACGAGCAATTGCAGTGAATTCTATTTCTGTCAGAAACAGGCCATTTGCCTTCACTCATGTGACAAAGAAACTTGCCAACTTTTTGCTATTTTTCGCTAGTTCCTTTTCAGGAATTGCAGTTGGAGGAGGTCTTTTCTCCAATACCATTCCCAGATCCAGAAATGCAAGTGTTTGGCCCACATGCTTGCATTCCTGGATCCCTACCCCAGCCAGATCCAGCAATGCAGATAGGAAAATTGACAAAAGTACCAGATATTGACAGAAAATGAAGGAATTTGGTAAATATACTGGAACTTGATGGGAAATGGTGGAAACTGATGGGAAATAGCAGAAATTGAGAGAAAATGATGGAAATTGGCAGGCTCTGATTTCAAAAATAGCAGAAGCATTGAATCAGTGAATATCGAGTAAATACCAACAAACTGTTGCAAGTGCTCCCAAAAGGTAGGTATTTCCAAATGGTACGGGAACAGTCATTCTCAAATCATATCTATTGTTAATTATTAATTATTATTATTATTATTTCAACTGCACTTTCAGTGTTCAAAGTACTTCGCATTCCTTATCAAGTTCACCCTCATAACAACTCTGAGACATAGGTCATTATTATTCCCCATTTTACAGATGGGGAACTGAGAATGAAAGGTAGCGATTTGCCCAGGTTCAAGGCTAACCTGGAATTTGAACCCAGGTCCAAATCCAACTCTCCACTAGGTTTCACTGTCTCATACTGAAATGGTGGAAAAAAAGGTGGCTTTATTAAAATACCACTGATTGTGGGAACTATCTAATTCAATGTAAATGTATTTCTGTATAGCGAAAGTATCTGATTCAAGTCTTTTGTATAGTGAAAGTAACATTTGTTCCCTGATTTACCAGACATAACAGTATTGTGTCTAACATTTTCTTGATTTTTTTTCTGTCATTTGTACAGGAAGTTGCCCTTTTACTTGTGGCTATCCTGGTATTTCTGTTGGCTTTCTACGCTTTCTTTTATCTCAAGCTATCTAATGAAGATGACCTTGATCAGGATCCAAATGAAAACTAGCAGAGGCAACGTATCTGTCATCAGGTTCTCGTCAAGAAAAGCTGTATTGACCACTCTGACTTGGGGAACACACAGTCCCTTTGTTATAGGATAAAAACTATATCATTCCCTGCAGTTCTAATGCATAATAATCAAATATAATGCAGAATAGTATCTCAGCCATTTTTGCATTCCAGATTTGTAGACTGGGGAAGGAAGATTTTCATAAAACAGTCTCCTTTGCTAACACAAGCAAATGTATAGTATACCCAGATAAGTTGATTGTTTACAACCTTTGTTTCTGAGGCTGAGAACGTAGATGCCAAGAGACGTTTTTATGCATTACCATCATTGACATTTCCAAGTGTAGATGCTAGAAACCAGCTTTGACCAAACTGTACACATCAAAGCTTACCAGTAACCGGAGTAGATTCCAAAAGTTGTTTTTTTTAAAAAAATCAACCCTGTAGTTCTGGACTCATAGGTACCAGCCCATCGCGATGATGTTAGACAGGGTTCCATGTACCAGTCAACAAGACAGATATAAATCACGCCAGAACAGTTCACTAGTTTATTGCTCAAGAGCCAGGGGGCAAGATAGGGATCTTTTTATCTTGTCCCATGAGAGTTTCACGCACATGCTCTTGGTCCACAATAACTCTGCCAATGGTATGGGGCATAGGAGCTTAGATACATCGCTTTGGGGCAATATTTTGACGCCTCAGAAGGGCTGATCCCAATCATAGCGTGGTAGGAGTTCTTTGTTTTAGGGGAGAAAGATTTAGGTTATAGGTAGAGAGGTTACTTTGATATGATTAAATCCTACATTAGAATTTCAGTACAATTTTGTTACATTAATACAGAGGCCCTTGTGGTGTATCCTTACTATGCCAAGACATCAAGCTCAAGGGAGGATCCGATTTCTGCTGAAGCAATCCTTTTGTCTAGCGGAAGTTAACCTTTTCCTACCTCCCTAGAGGGATCCAAAATGGGTCACTGGGTTAGAAAGCGGGAACTCTCAGGCCTTGATCTTAGGTTTTTAGTGTGCAGTGTGTGCTGTCTCTCAGAACATGCCAAGTTGCCCCTGAGGACATGCCAACAAACAAACCCCCTCCCCGAATACTTCCTTTACTGATTTGTTTTTACAGTGCATCTGCTCTCTCACACACACAAGGCAGAAGCCCTAGGAAACTTTTTAGAACTAGTCTCCTTCTCCCTGTACAAGCTTGTTTAATGTCATCCTCAATTCTGTATGCACATATATCTACAGTCATCTTTTTCATTCCTTGCCAACTGTTCAGTGCACATGTGCTCTGTCAGAAATGGCACCTTGATGACAGAAGCTCAGGCATTCGCATATGCCTCTAAAGCAGAGTTCCTTGCCTCTTGGGCTGTTTGAACTGGTGTAAATAGAAAGTTCAGTCGATGTTTATTTTAATTAGTGTATTGCTTCATTAATATAAAGTTGAAATTCCTTTTAATTGTACTGTCCCTGCCGGTTGTGCTATCAACTTGCTCCTGTTCTTAGGAAGATAGGGTAAAAACCTGCTTTTTCAATTAAATTATTGTTTTTCATCAAACTCATGTAGAGTCTTGTACCTGTAAGGCAAGTCTCCTTCATGCTTTTTCCAGTTATTGAAAGTGTCTTGACTTGCTTGACATCCTTTAGCACCTGCGAGGTACCATTCTGAATATGTGCTATAAGGCTCTTTTCTGATCTCAGTTCTAAGCAAAAACAATGTGGAAATTAGGTAAGTTAAATCCATGATAAGCACTGCCCAATTCCCATTATATGCATTTCTGCTTGTCTTTGTTATCTTTGTGTACAGATTGGTGGTAGGAAAGGTGACAGTATCTGTGCTTTTGACAGATGCATTTAGATTTTCATTTGTACCAACTTTGTTTTAAAACTTTAATTCTGTATTCATAAAAGACCGTGCAGGATCCAGTGCTGATCATGGCCCAGGGGTTTGGTGGATATTATGAGGATTTTAATAAAATCTCAAAACTCTCTCAGCATTTTAGCCCTAATTTGTCTGCAGAAGCGTCTTAGGCCAAAGTGTTTAATGAGCTCACTAAGACACTTAGCGATCTGCTCTAGAGGTGCTCAAGTTAGACTTAGCATCTTTTTAGACAAGCCACCTCTTTTTGCGGATTTCTCAATCCACTTTCAGCAATCTTGTCCGGGGGGGTGGGAGCAGTTTAGATGTGTCTCCCCGCACCAGAAGTCACCCGGCTGCCATTGAAAACATTTTACATCTGGATTTGTTAAACCTCGATATCGAGGGTTTGACAAATCCGGATGTAAAATGAATGCACAAGCCACCTGGTGCCACTGTTTTCAATGGTGGTTGAGCGACGTCCGGTGCAGGGAGGCATGTTTAAACTGCCTCCACTTGAGATTGCTGAGAGCAGATTGAGAAATCTGAAGAGAGGAGGCTCATCTAAAAATGGCCTTAGACTTGACAAAAAGGAGATTGGAAGAAAAGAGAAAAAGCACACAAAACATTATAGGACCTAAAAATCCATTTATTTTAAATGTCCCTGCTGCCCCATTATTACCACTTAAAATCAGCTTTGGGAACTGAGATCAATATGTCACATTTTTAAAGCACAGTGTCTATGCTCATATACATTATGAGTCTCTGAGGGTGCCCTTTTTCCTCATTCTTTTTGAGTTATTGCAAGTTAGCTTTTCCAGCAATTCAGAATACATGATCATCTCCAAAATAGGAACATGAAATATCATGCATTTGTTTTGTATTTTATCTTAAAACTGTACATTCATCTTAACCACAGTCCAGCCATACTGTATCCACTACTCAGTGTGTTGCACCATATTGCATTTAGAGTGAAGCAATTTGACATTTGGCATTCCCTTCAGTGCGGTGAAAGACATATCACAGGCTAGCTTTTCAGATGTGACATGCCACATGTCACAGTCTGCAGCCCTCTCTCCCTGTGTATCTCTGGAGCCACCTCCCTAAACTGTGTATATGGATGAGTATGATCTGCTCATCAGTTTATGAGCCATGCATACCCTAGACTAGAAGGTATCACAAATCTCCATTATGTCCTTGAGTCCTGTAGTTGGCTTGTGGTCTCTTATGTAGCTGAATGATATAGCTAAGTCACATATAACTAGACTGAAATAGGGTGCAGTTAATCCCAGGGTAAATCTTTTTAGGACTAGACACCACCCACCCCAAGTCACTTTCACAGGGAATTTAGCTCCAGCGTCCTTTACTTTCATAATCTAGTATCTCTCGACCAATACACAGTCCCTTTATACAGATAGACATAGTCCATATCCGTATCCCTTTAGGTTTGGGCCCTGGAACCTCAGACTCTCCTGGCTGGGCACAGTCCCTACTCAGACCAGGTTCCTTTCTCACAGTCTCTACTAGGCTTCGGTGTCTTATTGGAGCCTGGCAGCACAATCCCTCCTACAGCCCCAGTGCTCCCAGTCCAGGCAGCACCCTCTGAACTGGCTTAGTGAGGAGCCAGAGCCCAACCCTTAGTTCCTGTCTCCTCAATATCCACAAAGGGTCTCCTGTCTAGGCTGTCGGCTCATCTGCCTCAGCTCCAAGAAGTCTCCCCTTGGCTGTGCAGACAGAGGCTAAGCTTTCCTTTAGCTACTCTCTAGCAGCTCCTTTGTTATGGACAGAGCTCTAGCTAGCTCCTGCCTCTTCTGTAGCCTCCTCAGCACTGAGCTCTGACTCAGGCTTTAACCCCTGCGCCAGCTTCTGCCACACTGAAGCACAGCTGCTTTACCTTAAGCGCTGTCCTTTCCTTTGCATAGCACTTCTAGCCTCATTAGTGCCTGCAACTAGGCGGATGCTAGCTCTCTTGAAAGGCCAGCATTTCTCAGGCTGTACCCTATCGTGCAGACAGCTGCCTGTTGTCTTCACATCCAAGGAAACTCCTACCCAAACTATGTAGAGAGCATTACATCATATACATGGACAAACTGAAGTTGTGATCTCAGTCCACTAGTTACAGGCAGGAGCATGGCAATAGTGTAGGCCAGGGATGGGGAACCTCAGACCTGGGGCCCAAATGTGAGCCACAGATCATTTCTATTTGGCCTTTTTCCAATTCCTGGATCTGGCCCGTGGATCCAATTCCTACCCTCAAGTACTGAAAGACTGAGATCAGGGTAAGGGAGCAGAGATGAGGGCATGCACACCAGGATAGAATTCTATTCAGGGTATAGATCCATGATCTGGACTCTCTTTTTTCTGAGCACACCCCTGCAGCCAGCTTCTGCGTGGCCCTTAGAAGAATGCGTACTAATTTTCAATGTGGTTCATGGGAGGGAAAAGGTTGGCGTAGGCCCGAAGCCTGTCATGTTTGGTAATGTGGGAATAAGATCTGATTCTGATCTCATGCTATTTTGCATGAGACTCCATTTATTTCAATATAATTACTGGAGATTTATGCTAGTGTGAGATCAAAGCCTACCCATGGTCATCATTCCCAGGAAGCCTTTTGAAGAACTACAGAATTTCTTGACCCTTGTACAGTTTTACGGGAAAGTTGCAACCTGCCTCTTAAGGACGTACTGCTCTGCTTTGATTTACGGTAGCAATCTGCATTTGTAAGATTGGATTTGAACCTGTCGTTTTTAAGTAATTTGTCTTTTGTAATAGTAACTTGTGGACTATTTTAATAATAAAGGAGATTTTCAAGATTTATTTGAAAGAGTTTTGGGAGCTCTTTGAAACTTATTGCACTGCTATAATACACGTATAGGCCAAAATATTGCCCTAGGCATCCAGGTGATACCAAACCATATACTAATACTTATAAGAACTGGGGCTAAAATGCAATCCTTTGCCTCTAACTCCTACTAGAACTAAACACATGATTTGAAAATGTAACATCTTCAGTTCTGACCTAGGCCTTCCTGTTACATGTATTGTTACAAGACAAAAAGCCTCCTAGTCCCCTACCAGTCTGAACATACTAAAAAAATAATTTTATATGGTTTGTTTTAATTAAAAAGTATGTTAGCAATATGACTTATCACTAGATGGAGCAGTTATTTGCCCTTTCTCAAAATAATAGAATTAGGGGACACCTATTCAATTGAACCAGCAACAGATTTAAAACAACCAAAAGGAAGTACTTCCAATGTACCATTAAAACTGTGGAACTCATTGCTAGAGGATTTTGTGAATGTCCATAGCATAGCTGAGTTCAACGAACAGTTGGATAAAATCTTAGAGGATAGATAAATGCCTGATATTCAGGGGAAGAGACCTCTTACTGACAGGGCCTGGGAGAAAATATGTCCTCTTATGTGGTTCTCTAACATAATTGAAGCTGTCCTCTGTTGGAGACAGGATGCTGGGCTGCTATGACACAGATGGCACTTCTTATGTTCTTATGATGGGCTTGATTCACCTCCTTTGGGCAGATCCACCCAAGAGGTAATGCCTACCTGGAGGTAATTTTTGCTTTCATCTTGATAACACCCTCCACTGTGCAACAGGTGCTTGCATTGCATCTTATACTAAGCGTACTGAATAGAAGATGCATGGAATTTGTACTGGTTAACAGCACTTCCTATCTTATCTAGCCCTGATTCTTTTTGGGCTGTGGGAAATACCGTGGAAGAGAGTGTTGTAGATGGTTTGCAGTGCTGTATTCTCCCTCCTTAGGGTGGATTTATCTCTGGAGGAACTGGAGCCTGACAGCAAAACCTGGTCAATAAATCTGGTATCTTTTCTCCAGTAACTTATAAACAAAACCAGAAAATGAAGAATTTTTAAATGTAGAGTGGAAGCCTTGAGCCCCGGTAATGGTATAGTGTCTATAATGATCTTTCAGCACAGGTGGAATAAACTGTCATTCAGATGTTTTTCCTATATTTGCACTACCCCAGAAATGTTGTGTTTTTTTAATTGTAAGCAAGAGATGCACTTTAATTATAGGTTCTCCTCTAACAAGAACCCCAGGGATTTATTTAAGTTTTATTGAAGGATGCTTTATTTAAAGATGACTGAGTTTAATAGATGCACTGTGACTCCGCATGCCATTGCTACATCAGTTCAGCTCATCAGGTGCAGCAGCAACACAACGTATGAAAGAGAAGATTATGAATCTACCCCAAAGGAAGAATATTTGAGCTAGTTTGAGCTTGAGAATATGTGAGTCAGTCTGAGCAATAGGGCAGACGCGGGGGTGCTCCCCCGGAACAGGTCCATAGGTGAGCACCCCCGTGTCTGCCCAGAAATGCTTCTTAGAGAATTCTTTAGTAGGGCAGTGCTTGATTTTTTGGAAATGAAGCTAGGGGACAAATTATTTAGCAATGACCATGTATAATGGTCTGCTCACAAAAATATTGTGTGTGTCAACATCCTCAGAGAAGGAGAGAAACTATCTCCCTCACCCCATCCCACTGTTAGCTTGCCTTAGCACACCGTATTATACATGTGGTACACATTTCCAGGAACAGGAAAGGAGTTTTTGTGCAGCACATTAATGCATTTAATTGACAGTATCCTCCTCCTCTTTTTTTTTTAAACGACAACCAAATTGGTGGGGAGACAGCCAAAATGTTAGGTACCAGTGTCTCTCAAGCAGATGTCACACCATTATTTTTTAGCTCGTTTAGATGAATAAACACGTTAAACTGTGAAGTATTCCATTTTAGGGTTTTTTAATTTAAAAAAAATGGGACAATCTGTTTACTGTCCCTAATTGAGACAACAATCTTGGTGGTTGCCAGTTTTGGCAGTCATAGCTCTGAACTATAAATACTGGGACCAATCAAGTGGCTGGTGACTGTGAAAGAAAGCTCATGTTGAAAGGTAAACTTTGCGTGGACACTTGTTTCAGTTATGTATTATTTTTTCTTCTTCCAACTTCTGAAAATAAAATGGTATAAAACTAGTTTTTCATGATAAACCAAAGGTAAACATGCAGAAATCATTGAAATAAATAGATCTGTTTCCATGTCTTCATTCTAAATTATTCTTAAGCGTTAGTGTAAATCTTAGCGAGAGACTCAAGCTGCAAAGGTACAATCTTATTCCCCAATTCCCTGAAAAAGTCTGGGGATTCAATTCTATTGTCAAGATTGCTCACCTCATTATAGAGCCCGGTGTGAATTTTGGATCTGCTGAAATTTGTGAGGGGTGATGGGAGAGTTCAATTCTATGATTTTGGAAGATCCGATAAAATATGAGAGTCTTATGATGAAGATTATTTATTGTCTGTATCATACCAGCACTGTGTCTCATACTGAACAAACAAGGTTAGAGACAGCCCTCTAAAATCTAGGATAGACAAGGGGGTGGGAACATAGGAATACATTCAAGTTGAGAAGTTGCAGATGCACATCTTGCGGCACAGTGGTGTGAGGAGACAGGGCAATAGGGAGGGTGGTGACTGACTCATGTAGCTCCAAGATCAGTATGCCATTGCAAAGAAAGGAGGAAATAAGCTAATAAATTAATCATTTAGTCAGTTGGGCCATTAGATGGCAAGGGAGTAAAAGGGGCGCTCAGGGAGGATAAGGACATTGCAGAGAAGCTGAATGAGTTCTTCGGGTCAGTCTTCACTGCGGAGGATTTTGGAGAGGTACCCACGCCGGATCCTTGCTTTGTGGGCAAGGAATTGGAAAAGCTGTTACAAATCAATGTGACACTGGAAGATGTTCTAGGGAAACTGAAGACTAACAAGTCACCAGGGCCAGGTGGCATTCACCCCAGAGTTCTGAAGAAACTCAATTATGAAATCGCAGACGTACTGTTAGTCATTTGTAACCTGTCACTAAAATCTGCCACTGTACCCGAGGACTGGAGGGTGGCAAATGTAACCCCGATTTTTAAAAAGGGATCCAGATGCAATCCTGGAAACTACAGACCAGTAAGCTTGACGTCTGTGCCAGGCAAAATGGTGGAAACCCTCATTAAGGACAGAATTACAAACATGGCTTAATGGGGAAGAGTCAACACGGATTTAGTAAAGGTAAGTCATGCCCCACTAACCTGTTGGAATTCTTTGAGTGTGTAAATAAGCATGTGGACAAGGGAGACCCAGTTGATACAGTGTACCTGGATTTCCAGAAAGCATTTCATAAGGTCATGAGAGACTCTTGAGAAAATTAAAAAGTCATAGGATAGGAGATAGTGTCTTACTATGGATCAGAAACTGGTTGAAAGATAGAAAGCAAAGGGTTGGACTAAATGGTCAGTTTNTACTGTTAGTCATTTGTAACCTGTCACTAAAATCTGCCACTGTACCCGAGGACTGGAGGGTGGCAAATGTAACCCCGATATTTAAAAAGAGATCCAGAGGTGATCCTGGAAACTACAGACCAGTAAGCTTGACGTCTGGGCTGTTGTTGGCTGGGGTGGTTAGTGCCTCCCTTCAGGAGAGCAGGATGCCTGACTGCCTAAAGGAGGCTGTGGTTAGACCCCTGCACAAGAAACCATCTCTTGACGCTGATGCTCCTGCCAGTTATTGGCTGGTCTCTAACCTTCCCTTTTTAGGGAAGCAGTCAAAAGGTCTAGCAGGACCAGTAAGGTCTGATGACCCTGGTCCAACGCCAGATGGAGATCGTCAACCAAGCTCACCAATGCAGTCTCCGTACCATACCCAGGTTGAAACCCAGACTGGGAGGGATCAAGGAAACCGGTGCAGTCCAGATGTTCCTGGAGCTGCCGTGCCACAGCCCATTCAATAACCCTTAGAGTCGCAGGGAGCACATGACACCAGTGCTCCAGGCTCTGCACTGGCTGCCTATAAAGCACCGGGCCAGGTTCAAGGTGGTGGTTTTAACCTTTAAAACCCTTCATGGCCTGGGCCCTGCTTATCTGCGGGACCACCTCACTCCCCATGTGCCCGTGCAACCCTTGAGATCGTCCGTGGGAGCCTTTTTAGAAGTTCCCCAGGCGAGGCGGGTGGCCACCAATGTTAGATCTTTTTCGGTGGCCGCCGCTGTGCTGTGGAATTCAGTCCCAGAGGAGGCTCGGTTGGCTCCCACTCTCCTGCTGTTTTGGCGTGTATATATGACTTGGCTGTTCCATCAGGCTTTTGACTAGGGGTGGGGGTTTCCCCACATTGTATTGTATTTTTAAATTGTTAAAAAAAATTTTTTTACTGAATGTTGTTCGCCGCCCCGGACTGCCCTGTGAGCAGGAGGGGTGGGATATAAATTTTAAATAAATAAATAAATGTCAGCAGCAGGGGGCCATGGCAGGTGCCCAAGCTCCAACAGGTGGTAATATGCCGCCCCACACAACCACTGGTAGCCACGGGCCCCGTGGATGCAGCAGAAGAAGGAAATGGCCAGGGTAGGGCCCCCCTCCTCCAGACAGGTCGTGAAACTGGCCAGGCCACAGACCGAGAGGGTGGACACGGTCTCCGCCACGGACCATGCCACATGCGAGCACCTCATCTCCGGAATGCGCCCATTAGGAAAGGGACGGAGGCCAAGCACCTCCTGTTGGAGCCGGCACGTGCTACCGCTCGCCTCATAGCTGAAGTAGCGAAGCCTGGAGTTCAGACTAGCCACCAGAGAGGGTATCCAGGCCGCACAGAAGCAGTTGCATGGCTGGGGACTGCCACAGGTCACATAGGGCCATGGTCTCCCAGAAGTTCCAGCTATGGGGGGCGCCGGGCAATCTGGGGCGCAGGAGACAAGGGGCAGCAATGCTGGCCATGGCCCAGCGGGCAGACGGTCTAAGCAGCAAGGAAAGAGGGGCCCCACGATGCCGTGTGGGTTGGAGAGGGGAGCTCCAAGGACACGCGATAAGGCCGCAGGCCGCAACAAGGCACAACTAGCGAGCGATGCGTAGGGAACCCAGCACAGCTGCAGGAACCAAGCACACAGAATGTCCAGCAAGCACTGATAGCAGGGAGGTGATGATGACAGGCAACCAGCTGCGGACCGCACTGATGGGCACATGCGGGCTCAGGGCACAAGCCCCCAGAACGGGAGCGCAGATGCACCCAGGGGAGGGGCGCCATTTGGTCGCATGTTGCATGTTCCTGGACCTAACCATGGAGTGGTACCGGCAGCACACAAGCCTCCAGCAGTTCGCCACCGATCTTCTCCACCTGGCCGCNCTATGGGGGGCGCCGGGCAATCTGGGGCGCAGGAGACAAGGGGCAGCAATGCTGGCCATGGCCCAGCGGGCAGACGGTCTAAGCAGCAAGGAAAGGCGGACCGCACTGATGGGCACATGCGGGCTCAGGGCACAAGCCCCCAGAACGGGAGCGCAGATGCACCCAGGGGAGGGGCGCCATTTGTAGGAACACACCGGCCGGCAGGCGAGCACAACCTGCATGAGGAGTCCAGGGAAGGCCCCACCGTCACAGCTGAGCAGCCCCCGGCCAGCTGGCAGCGGGGCGGCCGGCCGAGGGCGGCTAATAAGGATGCACCGGGGCCTGCCCCACAGGTGTACGGGCAGGACATGGAGCTGGGGCGGGCCCGGGACACGGGCAGGAGTGCCAGGCGCCGGACCGCACTACAGACAATCTCCACCATGGACGCGGGCCAGAGGGTCGCATGTTGCATGTTCCTGGACCTAACCATGGAGTGGTACCGGCAGCACACAAGCCTCCAGCAGTTCGCCACCGATCTGCTCCACCTGGCCGCCCACAGCAGGAGATGCCTTGCCATGACCTCTGTGGCCGTCCGGCATGCCCAACATGGGCGCAGGCACTCCCAGGCCAGGATCAGGGCCCTGCAGGAGTCTGGGGCATACCAACGGACACTGCACCTCGCCTGCGGCCGCTCCACTATCCTCCGAGAGGCAGCCTCCCGACACAACTGGCGCCAGGCAGCCATGGGGAGTGCAGTACAGCTCACCATGCCCACGCAAAGGTGGTTTTGGGTAATGCACCGGGCACAGGAATGGTGGGACGGGGCCCTGGCACGGTGGGACGATGCACGTGGAGGGCACACTTCCGCATGGACAGGCAGTCCCTATTGTGGCTCATAGAGCTGGTTGTGCCCTGGCTGGAGCGGCTGCATACCCCCATGCGTGCCCCCATACCCATGGTCCAGCACGTGGCAATAGCGGTCTGGGCACTGGCAACACTGGATTCCTGCTGGTTCGTGGCGCAGCATTTCGGTGTGGTAGTGAGCACTGTCACGGGCATCCTCCAGGACTTCTGCGAGGCTGTGGAGGCTGCGCTACTGGACCGAGTGATCCAGACGGTGGACCAGGAGGCCGTGGTGGCTGGCTTCAAGACTGGCAGTTTCCCCAACTGTCTGGGCCCTGTGGATGGTACCCACATCGAGATTCTCCGGGGCCCCCAAGGGGGATGCTGGCAAGTACATCAACAGGCATGGGTACCATTCCTTGCAGCTCCAGGCAGTTGTTGACCACTGGGGCCGGTTCACTGACATCTTCACCGGCCACACAGTTCACAACCACGATGCCCAGATCCTCACCATCTCACCCCTCTATGCCAGGATGTACCAGGGGGACTTGCGGACATGGAGATGACCAGGATCGAGGGAGTACTGATGCTCCCTTTCATCCTGGGGGACCCAGCCTACTCACTCCTCCGCTGGCTCAGGAAAGCACACCCAGTCCCCAGGACCCCTGTGGAGGTGCTGTTCAACTCCTGTCTATGCACCTTGAGGACCGTGGTCGAGAGGGCCTTCGGTGCCCTCAAGCAGTGCTGGAATTGCTTTGCTGGTCACCTGGACTTGGCTGTGGAGACCTCAGTGCCTGCTGTGTCCTGCACAACATCTGTGAGACCAATGGGGCTGCCTTGGAGTTCTCCGTGCCCCAGTGGCCACCAGGACCCGTGCCACTCTATGTGAACGTGGAGAACCCTCAGGAATACCGCTATGCCAAGCGGATCCGCGCTGCCCTGGTGAGGTGTATAGCCAGTGAGCCCGGGGCCTGAGCATGCTGGGTCAACCCCGGGGGCCCATGTGGGCTGCCACAGGTCACCCCTGGGTCCCTGCCCCATCCACACTGGCGGGTCACATCACCAGCCGTCCCAGCACCTGTGCCCACCCACAACCGTGTGGGGGTCTTCTCACGGCAGGTCCCACTGGTCTCTGGCCCGCAGCCGATCCGATCCCCTGCCCCCTTCCTGTTACCATGAAGCAGACAATAAAGCTGTTGTAGCTACACCTCATGTTTATTGTCCATACAGTGCCCCCTTGTGCCCTTCCCCCCATTCCTGCTCCCTGGCCCGCCCTCCCGTGCTCTCCCCAGTCCCCCGCCCCTTCCCTCAGGGCACCCCCCTCCATGCCTCTCTGCTGCTGTGCAGGGCCCCCCTCATTCTCCTTACCTGTTTCCGGGGTGACTCCGTCCCCTGGCCGGTTGTCCCCTCCAGGGCGGCCAGCTCCGGCTGCTGCTGCTGTTCTTCACCCCCCACCCCCTCTACCACCCCCTCCCCCTCGCTCGCCCTCTGCTCTCCTCTCCCTTCCATCTTTCTCCATCCCACCACGTTCCCCTGCTGATGTATGCCCTTTAAATCTCCCTTCCTGGTCTGTGTTGCACGTTGCCTAGCAGCGACACTGCTCTCTCCATGGATGGGCATCATTAATTATGATTCCACCTGGTGGTTGGTGTTCAGTCGTTACTTTTGGTGGTTTCCCAGTGGGAATCGCTTTCACCACGCTTCCGGGGATGGTCCCGTCCCGACCTCCAAAAGCATGGTTGGCTTTGGACCCTCTAGGTAATTGACCGTGGCGAACAGCTGGATGCCGCTCTCAGACGTTCACGGCTCTTTGGCCGCACCACGGGATTGACTATGGTTCCCTGTGGTTGACCGTGGTATCGTCACATCTGAAATTACCCAGAGATAAAGGGACTAACACCTGTAAAGTTCAAAATAAAAAATTAGGTTAGCAAGCCAAATTAACCACAACAGATTTTGGCTTTTAGAAGGGTAACAAAGGAGGAGGAAAAGGAATAGAAGGAGCATTATGTGAAATAAAGGGTTAAAAAGATAAAACTGGAAAGGATTGCCTTCTCGGATTAAGGCAGCTCTGGGAGCTGAATGGCGAAAACAAAAGGAGGGAACATACTTTTCAATTAGGATTGGAAAAAAAAACCAGATCAGTCTCCCAACAGGTTGGAAGGGGGAAAGGGTAGAGGGGGGAAGCAGATAGTCAACAAGAAGGTTAAAATGTTGAAAAATGAGTTAAGGGGATTATGGTTTATTAAGCTTTTGGTTTTGAAGGTTTTGTTAAATTTGACTGGTAAAATACAAGATAAAAGCATATGCCCAGGGGGGGAAACTCATGAGAGAATCACAAGGTATAGAAGAACAAGAGGTACCACAGCAATATGGATAAAATAAAAATAATTACTTTAAATGTCAAAGGGCTGAACACTCCTATTAAAAGAAAAAGGGTAAAACAATTGCTAACTGAAAAGGGCATAGCTATCTTTTTCCTACAAGAGACCCATTTGAAAAAAGGGGATATCTTTAGATTCCACCATAAAAAATTCAAATACATTTTTTCTTCATCAGCAGGGAAAAAAAGGCAGGGGTCATAATAGGGATCAGCGACAAGTGGAGCTTGAACACAAAAAAATGTATTAAGGATCGGGACGGCCGCTTTTCATTGGTTAATGGAATACTAGGGGAAGAAAAAGTAACTTTGGTAAATTTATACGGCCCAAATGAGGCGACAGGGCCTTTTTTGCAAGAAACCATAAAAAAGATAACGGAGAACTCACTTGGAATAGTCTTAATGCAGGGAGACCTAAACACACCACTGTCACAATTGGATCACTCACGAACAACTAAGTTGAAGCATTGGCAGGAAAAAATAGCAAGGGAACTAACAACCCACATTTTGTTTGATGCGTGGAGATACTGGAACCCCAAAGCACAAGAATATACATTCTACTCTCAAACACACAACACAGCAACAAAAATAGATCATGTTTGGCTAGACAGATCATTCATACCAAGATGCATAAACAGTTATATTCTGCCTATAGTCCTAACAGACCACCACGCCATAGTTACCACACTGAAGTGGGGGGCGGGGGGGAGGGATTGCCCTATAGCACCACGAACATGGCAGCTAGATAAGGTCATTCCTAAAGACACAAAAAGCAGGGAGACAGTGGCAGATAATATAACAGAATATTTCAAGTTTAATGCTAATTCCATTTCCTCCCCACAGAAAAGGTACAGAGAAGGGCAACAAAAATGATCAAGGGCATGGAAGGGCTCCTGTATGAGGAGAAGCTTGGTAGGTTGGGACTCTTCAGCTTGGAGAAGAGACGATTAAGAGGAGATATGATAGAGGTCTATAAAATCATGAGTGGTGTAGAACTAATAAATAAGGAGCAGTTATTTACCCACTCAGCTAGTACTAGAACTAGGGGACACTCCATGAAACTCATGGGTGGCAAATTTAAAACAAATAAAAGAAAATATTTTTTCACTCAGCATATAATTGGGTTGTGAAATCTACTGCCAGAGTCTGTGGTAAGGGCCAGTACTATAACTGAGTTTATCCAAAGAGGTTTGGACAAGTAAGATAGGTCCATTAGCAGCTATTAGCCAGACAGGATCAAGGGAACATGACGGGAGCTGGGGGAAAACAACAGGGAATGGATCCCCCATTGTGACCTGTTGAGTGCTTCTCCCAAGCCACTGTGATTGGCCACTGCCGGAGACAGGATGCTGGGCTAGATGGACCATTGGTCTGACCCAGTATGGCACTTCTTATGTTCATAGACTCACAGGGGGCTAGAAGACTCTCAGGGATCATCTAGTCCAGCCCCCTGTACCTAAACTACCTCAACAGATGAATCCACCAACAGAAGAAAAATGAAGTCGGACCCAAGTATAATCTTATAGGTTAGTAAGCTTATGGGTCCATAAGCAATGGAATATGATCTTGAGATTTAGGTAATCATCGCAGAGAGTAGGCCCCAGTGTGTTTGTAAAGATGCTAACTTCTTTTCAACTTTTTCACTCCCCTTGTGCTCCCTTGATATAGAGCTCATTTTTCTGTGCTAAAATGAGCATCCTTGGGACAGCAGCCATTTATGGCAGGTGCAAATAGACCCAGGGGAGAAAGCAACTCTCAGGAATTGATATGAATCAGAGATACCTTGCATCTAGTCCTCTGCAGTGCAGTGATGGAGAGTGGAGTGCCATTAAAATCCCAACACTAGCCATAAATCATCTGAGGATTACCACGACACTGGGCTGATCTTAGGACCGGTTGCACGAGCCTTACTGCCAGGTTTCACTGGAAATCCTCCACAGAAGAAATGGAAGGTCTGTAAAGAAAGACAAAATTAGATTTCCTCTATATGAAGACTCTTCCGCTGCTGCGAATTTGTGGTATTTAACAGAGTGAGAAAGATGTTGAAAAATAATTTTCTATGTTGAAACTTTGGCTAACATTGCCACAGCTCCCATTGTGCACAAATATTCCACTTATTTCAGTACACATGAAAGCAGCAATTCTTAAAGGTTCTTCTCAGGTTGACATATTAGAATACTTAGCTCAATAATTTGAACTAAGATGCGACTGTTTTCTCCTCCAAGCAAGGCTGTTTGTAACAACTGTCTCCAGAGTTCTCACCAGCTTAATGAGCTGGTGGCTGCTCATTCTGTAAAGGCAGGCAATCATATGTGTCTTTATCTGTTCATTAATCATAGCCATTCTCAAGCTGCTGTTCTCTAGCAATTCTTTACCTTTGTGCCACTGTATCTGTCCTTCAAATGCTGGCGGGTTGTGATAAACAATGAAAAGAGCACTGGGGCTCCTCCAAATCTCCAAATCTTTAATAAAGCTAGCAATTAATTCAAATGTCAGCAACCTCTCCTTAGGCTAGATTTCCCCATATTCAGAATGCTTTGTCTACCTTTCATTTTAAGAAGGGATTTGATTTTATTATTTAGTGCCAGCAATGCATCTGGCACTAAACAATCCTGAATAAGACACAAGTCCCTGCCCTGAGGGGCTCACAATCTAAGATGGACAAGGGAGGGGAGATACATTCATAAAGCTGAGAAGTTACAGGGGTTAAGAGAAGCCCTGAAGGATAGGACAGTAAAAGGAGTATCAAGGAGCAGTCGGGGGGAGTGAGGAGCTAGGGAATGTTTGATGGAAGAGAGGTTTTTAGGAGACATTTGAATGTTAGGAGGGAGGGTACAGATCATATGTGCTTAGGAAGGGAGACAGTATTGTATAATCTGATCTATTATGGACACCTCTTTGACAAGGCCTTTATCGAAACATAGGGTATTAATACACAGGAAGAGTGTCCCCCCCCCCCCCCCC
>QEPC01012389.1:4302087-4385350 GCA_003113815.1 Sphenodon punctatus
AGAGGGCATTCTCGGTAGTGGGGCCGCGGCTATGGAACTCCCTTCCGGAGGAAGCTCGCCTGGCCCCTAGCCTGTTAACATTCCGGCGAAATTGCAAGACCTGGCTGTTCGCCCAGGCCTTTGGGAGGGAGGGTGGGTAGGGTGGGGTGTTTTAGTTCCCCCACCTATTTTTGGTTTTTATACTGTATCTTAGCCCTGTTTTAATATTTTATAATATTTATGATAATTTTTAATTGATTTTATTGTATTTTAATGTTTGGAAGCCGCCCCGAGCTGCATGGCAGGAGGGGCGGGGTAAAAATTTATAAAATAAATATAAATAAATAAAACATGGTGACCCTCTGCTAATGGCCACCTAGATCAAACTCAGGAAAGCACAAAGCAAATCCCACCATGGCAGCCTTATTCTCTGCTGGCATTGGCTAAGGGCGATATGATTTTCACCCCAAGACTACTCTAATTAGCTAGATTCCTCCATAGGAACCCAGTGTGAGATACTCCAACCCCACTTGTAACTGCTCCCCTATACTGAACAGAGCATGTGCTCTTTGGGCAGTGTTTTGCCCTAGAAATGCTCAGTGAAGCTCAAGGCTGAGGCAGAACAGCTGTTGCTAGACTCCTCCCAGCCCAGCCCCTCCCTTACATCTTACTGTATTGAAGCAGACTGGTGAATCTGCTTAAATATGTGGATCTGTATACTAGTTCCTTAGGCAGCTGTCTAATTTGATTCTGCTGTTGTTGGTTGATCATGTTCTTCCTGGAATGCTGGTGTAATACAAATTGCACTTGTAATGGAGTCTAGTGTGTATGCCTGTCTCTAAGCAGGAGTCACCTATAACCAGCACTACATTATACTTCCCTCCAGCAGCCACAGCTTGAGTGGAGTAGAGCCCATTTGTCCATGTGGAGGAGCCTCCCCTGCATGCTGCCTAGTCAGGTATGTAACAATCCCAGTACACTCCCCAAATGGAATGATGCTAGATAAACTCTGGAAGGAGAGATTTGTTTTTCCATTCACACTTCAGCCTCTTCTTCTAAAGGTGTGTAGGGAAGGATGGTTGTTCATTAGTACGATATATTAAAGCTGCTGCAGCTCAGCATGTGTATCTATCACTTAAAACTAGGAAGGTAGCCACATTATTGCATATTCATAAAATAGTGACATGCAATCCATACAGCCAACAGTCTTAAAGTTCATAACAGTAAACCACAGTTGGCTACAGCTATATGTTTAAATAGGAGTGAGCAAATAAAAAGTTGATAGTCAAACATTTTCCTTCCCCTGAAGAAGAAGTAGTGGAGGTTCCAGCTCTGACGGAGGCTGGGAATAGTGTGATGTGTCCTAATGATGCCTCTCTCCTTTCATCATCTGTCAGTGATAGTGCAACACATTCCCCACACAAGATAACAGGAACATTTTAATGAAACAACACAGTATTCAAAAACTCCAGGTTTCTCCACCATCCCTGTTTAGAGGGCTGCAGAAATGAGGCCCAGAGTTCATTAAATTATAGCTTGCAGAGGTACCCCACTATTACGTGTCTCCAAGCC
Source organism: Sphenodon punctatus (assembly GCA_003113815.1). Lineage (NCBI taxonomy): Eukaryota > Metazoa > Chordata > Lepidosauria > Sphenodontia > Sphenodontidae > Sphenodon > Sphenodon punctatus. Next base: position 4,303,639 of record QEPC01012389.1, read on the forward strand.
AAATATAAAAAACGGATCCACCCACGATGCTTTTATGCTCTGCCAAGATCTCCCACATACCAGAACTCTCAAAGAATACAGGAAGCGTCATGTGACCAGGACTCATTGTCTTTCATCTCTTCTCCAGCAAGGTGCAGCTTGACCTTGCTGTTGGTTGACGCCAAAGTTGGCAGGCTAATGAGAATAGTTATAGCATGCAGGAGCTGACAACTGAAACGGTCAAATTAAACAGGAGCACAGGAGACAGCAGAGCCAAATAACCCCCAAAGAGCAGCATCCAGACAGTTGTGTGTGTGCTCTGTGTGCTTAACTCAGTTCTTTGTGTTGCTGCGTTGAGGGATATGACAACTCCAGGTTCTGTTTGCTTGGATAAGCATTCCACTCCTCCACCCCCTTCCCTGGCCCTCAGCCCTCCCCCGCTCCTCCCTTCCCCATTGGAAGACATCACCTCTTCCCTTGAGATATATGATTTCCAGCAGGAAAGCAACCAGAAGCTTGGTAAGGGAGGGGGGGGGGGAGGAAACAGGCCTCCTCTACCAGTATCCTGTCCACCCTTGCCCCAGTGCTCCCAATTCTGCTGCTATGTGCATCCCAAGCATGGGAAGGGACGTGGGCTCTTCTCCTGTCCTCGTGCTCCCCCACCCCATTTCTTCCCACCATCAGACTCTGGCTCTGCTGGAGGAGGGGTTATAGCAAGGTGAGGAGGAAAGGGACGTTCAGACCAGAGTACCCTTTTCTTTCCCCTGGAGTTCGGCTCCTTCACCTTATTTCTGCCACTCCTTCACTCTTCCTGTCTGCTAGAGGGAGGAAAAAGGTGGCGTGACAGCACAGCACTGTCTTCTGTCCAACTGATGGCGAGATGACCGGGTGAAGTGCTTCATTTGTAAATAATAAAAGTGCTGGGGTTCAAGCTTGCCCCAAAGTCCTGCTTCTCTACCCCAGCAGCATGGGGAGTATTCAGAATAGGGTGGCCAATGCCATACCTCCCCTTTAAAGAGGACGCTTATGAAAAATACATGGTACAGGACTGCACTGGAACAAATGCAGCCCTGCAACATGTATTTTTTCATAAGCGTCCTCTTTTAAAGGGGAGGTATGGCCACCCTAATTCAGAAGAGTGGGTGGAGCTGCCTTGCCAGGCCCCAGGACTCCACCAGCACCTGTTCTCATCCCTACTTTGCCAGTCCTTGCTCAGGGATGGATGAAGCTTGGTGTGGGCCCGGACTGGGAGTTAGTGCTGCCCCCGATCGGACAATGAGCCCCGACTCTGTCAGGGGAGAGCCTGGGACTCAGGCTGGCACCCAACTGTGGGTGGGAACTTGTGGAGTAGCAGTAGTGACAGAGTCTGGAAGAGGTGGTATGACAAGAGGCAGCAGGGCTGAACCCTGGCAAGCCCTGGCACAAATTAAACCTGAGCAGGCTGAAGAGGGGGAAGGAGTATCAGCTTGTGCTGCTGGCGACTGAGCTCTAAACACTGCCAGGTAACTGCTGCTGACTCCTAGACTTCTTCCTTGGCTGTTGGGAGCATCTACTTTGAATGGTATCTTCTCTGCAAGCCAGAGGGGTAATACTGGAGCACATAATAACTTGATTTGGATGTATTTGAGCTGCCATTAAATAATTAAGTAAATGCTGAGCTTGAGTCACCCCTGCTGGCAAATTGCACCTACCTTCATCAGCAGCGACAGCCCCCCTGGAAGGGAACTAGCCACCTGTCTCCATGCAGGTCTGCCAGGGATGGGCATCTGGAACAGGTGTCCATGTGATACTCCCTTTGTGGGCAGTCTTGCCTGGTTTGAATAGCTGGCTAGGGGGAAACCTTCAGCAGAGCCGGGATTGATAGTGCCATTTGTGGCTGCACTTGAACATTTGCAGAGTTTATCTAAGATTTCCTAACGAGTAAGCAATGCTCTTGATGATGCAGAACCAAGGCATGCGCTCTAGTGCATGTGGGAGTCTCGGGGGAGTCCCAGGCTGAGCTAATGTGCTAAAATGGTCTGTGTTTAAATCTTGCTTAGGTCATAAGTGCAGGAAATTTGGCAGCCTCACTCTGATTCTGGACTGTTGTGTAGTGGATAGCTATCCAGATCCTGAGCCCCTGGAGACCAGAAATGGAGCTCCGACTGAAAATGGTTCCAGATAAACTGCCAAAAAATAAAAATCTTGGGAGCTGGGGTTTGAAACTATTCAAACTTCCTTGTGTATTTATTCTGCAGCCAGCACAAGAGTAGAATATGACACGATAGCTTACAATGGAAGATAATTAATTGGAGCCCCTTTTACATGCAAGGAGGTGCCACAAAATGTTCTCTCACACGGGAGATTTCCTATGGGTCTCTGAGCCCTGTCACTTTTCTTTGTAGAGTCAAGGAGGCTTATCATAAATTCATTTGCCACAGGGGCTCCAGGATTAAAGCGTTTTGACTGAAGCATTATTTTAACTTTAATTTGCTATAGAAATGGAAGTCCAGCTCTTCAAGAAGTAGCCAATGAGAGTTTAGAAAGGTAACCAGAGATTGTTGGGGACAAATCAGATGCCGGGGCATTTTCTCAAGTATATCTTTTTCTGCAAACTTCAGTTAGTGGCCCTTGCAGGTAAATCTTGCTGCTGACTAGGGGTGTCTTTAGACATAACAAAGATGGGGTGTCAAAACCCCAAGCACTTGTTTGGCTGTTTTGTGTAAGCACCATAACAATCCCTACACCAATTTGGCCACCCGTTGAACACGCAATGTGAACGCGATTGCATCACAAGGACAATTTGTGTGTTCCAGCTGAACACGTGGCCAACGTTGTTTCTCATGATATTGCATGGTGTGTTAGCACTGCAGGTGCAACACAGGGAATGAGGCAGCAGCATTTGCATGCTGAGATTGGGTGACGAGCAAAACACCAATTTGCCCCAAGATGGGCTGTGTGTCTAATAGCATCACATAGTGATGCTATTAGACACACAGGGCCAAACTGGTGTTCATATCAAGGTCAAAACACACATTCAGACACCCATTGACATTATGTTTAAAGACACTGTTGATCAGAAATGAATATTCGCACAAACAAAAATGTCAGATTTTTGCTATCTGATCTGAAACAGATAAGTGGATAATAACCACCACTATTTGTGCTTCATCAGATATCCATTTCAGATATTTTGTTTCTGTTATTTCATCATTTTGATTAATTTGATATTTGGTTATTTCAGTGCTATTAGCATTATTGTGCATACACAGCAGTTGGAACAAAGTAACCAAAATAATGAAATAACTGAATAAGTGAACTGAAATAAACAAAATAAACGAAGTAACTGAAACAGAATACCTGAATAAATGGATATGTGAACACCCATTTTGGTTGTGGTATTCAGATGGCAATCTGAAAATGCAAAGAATATCCGCAAATACAAAATCCCCTATTCATTTCCATGCGGACACAAGCACTTTAGGACCCCTTGTATTGCTGATGAAGGCTTTAGGGAGAAAGGCTAGAAAATGGGAAGGAAGTTCTGACTAGGGCTGATGCGGCAGCAGCTTTTACCGCGCCGCGATTCCGTTCCGCTATTTCGGAATTGCCCCCGCCACACCGCGACATTTCTGCGGATATTCTGCTAATTCCGCCGGAATTCTGCAAATCGCGGAATCGCGGAAAAATCGCGGAAAAATCGCGGAAATCGCGGAAAACCACTATTCCGCGATTTTTTGGCGCTGGCGGAATTGCGGAAATAGCGAAAATGTCATGTTTCCACGATTCCACTAAGTTGCGGAATTAAATAAGCGGAACCGCGGAACCGCGGAATGAAACCGCGGAATTAAAGCCTCTGCCATGCCATTCCACTAATTGCGGAAACACTGTTTCCGTCGGAAATAGCTACCGCTGCGAAATTCCGCTACAGCCCTAGTTCTGACCTCTTATCAGAAGAGGTCTACTTGATCTGCTTACAATGGGGTAGCAGAACCCTTGAGAAACAACATTACATGCTATCTTTTATATCATCTATAAACTTGGCGCTCTTACTTCTCACTCTACCTCTACTAGTACTCTTTTTTCCTATTTCATCACTACTGGGTGCAATTCTCCACCATTAACATCAATGGAAGGTGAGCCATTGGGTGAGGCCACACAAGACAGGGAGGGGAGGCTACCACACTGTAGGTAGCCTTTCCCCTCCCTGGACAAATGAGCCATGTGATGCATTGGCTCGTATGCCCAGGTCCCCCAGATGTTCCCCTGCTCTAGGGTGTGGAGAGCAGATGTCTGCTCCACGATGCACCCTTGGAAATTCCAAGGATGCATCATGGAGCAGCCTTACCCATTACCGACTGAGGGCGGGGCAACTAATGAGACAGATCACTCTTGCCCTGCCATATGTAGTGCAATGATGTGGGGCTGTGAGAAACAGAAACTAGCATCTGACATGAGCAGCCACATCATGGCTGGTGGTGGGCTCTCAGTCCGGCTGGGGAAGGGAGGTGGGGCAGGGTCGGGCGCCTGCTCATGTGGGTGGCGCCTCAGCCACCCACATGGCAGTGGCTCCAACAAGGGCAGGCCCACCCAGCTTCCCCACACCTGTCTGGTCAGCTCCCCGCACCTGCCCCACAATGTGACAGCAGCAATTGCCCGCCACGAGGCTGCACGGGGATTCCGCCACCGCTGCTCATATGGCCTCACCTATTGACTTTAATGGATGGAGGATGTGCCCAGTTTGTAGTTAAACAGCTGCCATGCTACACTGCAAAAGAGCAGTATTTTCATAACTCAGTAAAAGGATCCCTCAGTGTCATTTTGTGAAGAATGTAGAATGCTGTGGAAGAAATGGTGTTATTCAGATGTAAATGACTTTATTATTATCTAAGAGTAAGATTAGATCATAAGGAATTGTCATCTCACTGCGGCAGCAGAAATAGGCACACAAAGGTGTATTGGATGGGTATTTGTCCACCTGCTGCTTATTGTGAATGGATATAGGCTTAATTGTGACGACTGCATTTTCATACTGTCTTACAGGGTGCTATTGATTGAATTGGAGATATTTATGCAAATTCAGTATTGTTGGTTTTAAAATACAAAACTAGTTTCAAATCCGAATTTCACATAACAGCTTTATTATCCTGGCAGGTTTTAGACTTCATTTAGAGGACATCATTCCACCTGCCGTGTGGAATACTCAGAGGAATGGTTATAGGTTTGTCACACCTGTTGCTCATTACGACTTCGCCTCATAGCATTAAGATAATGGTTATAAAATGCCCTAGCTGCAAATCCAGTAACAGTTTAACTAAACATGACAGTGAACAACAGATTCATAATCAATGCAGGACCTGCCTCTCATCTACTGAGTAATCAGGGAAAATGCTGCTCAAACCCTGGCAGCCAGGGGCATGTGAAGTGTGGAGACTCAAAGGCTTCCCTGCTATTCTGCCAAGATTGGGCTAAAGGGCTGAGGTAAGGTTTGGGGGGAAAATGCTCAGTAGCTCTTCCTACTGCTGTTCCAATCCAAACAAAGTGCAGCACACACAATAATAATAATAATAATAATAATAATAATAATAAATAATAAAAACCCTTCAGTTTACAAGAAGAGTTAAAGTTCTTGCAAATTCACTCATGCTCCAAAAAGCATGGAAATTGCGAGTTAAGGCTCCTGCCTTAGCTTCCGTGCCATGTAAACAGTAAAGACGTTGTACAGTCACATATTGTGCTCCCTTCCCATGTAGGCTCCATGCCTCCTCACTTTGCCTTGGTTTTTCAGCCCCAATTCTTTTCCTCTGCAGGTTAGGGGCAACACTTAAGCTGGGGGAAGAAGGGGTGAGGGAGAAGACAGGAGGGGGTGACAAATGTTGGGTAAAGAAGGTTGATGGATGTGGAATGTGTAGATGCAGAGAAGAGTGGGGGCAATCCTATTCCTCTGCAGGCTGGGAGCAACACTGAAGTTGGGAACAGTGCTGTTTACATTTTGTAGTAAGAATTTGAAGTTGTGTACATAATGAAATTAATAAAATGGAATGGAACAGTCTCACATATTGTGCTTTCTTACAACTTAGTCTCCATGCACCCATATTGCCTTGCTCTTTCACCCCCAATCCTCTTTCTCCGCAGGTTGGGGCCAACTCTCAAGCTGCTGACAGTAGAGGGTAAGGGGGCAGACAGGAAGGTAGGACATCTATGCGGGAAAGGTTGATGGACCTGGATGCGGAATGTGTAGATGCAAAGAAGAGTGGGGGCAGTTCTGTTTCTCTGCAGGCTGGGAGCAACACTGGAGCTGGGGACAATGCTGTATACATTTTTGGTAAGAGTTTGAAATTGGGGACATATTGAAATTATAACATGGAACGGCCATTGTAAGAAACGGAGGCATCAGCAATGTCTATTTGTCATCTGGAGATCCCTTTAAGTGGCTGTGAAATAATCAAATACAATTTATTTTATTTATTTTATTTTAATACATTTATACCCCACCCCTCCTGCAAGCAGCTCGGGGCGGCTAACAAATTTCCAATAAAAACAACCTTAAAAATATTTTAAAACAGTCATAAAAAATCTTACAAACAGAAACAGGGAAAGGACAAAAATAATAAAAAGTAATAGAGATGGGTAGGAGGATAAAAACCCACTAACCCACCCTCCCACCCTCCACAACGGTCTGGGCAAACAGCCAGGTTTTACAAACTTGCCGGAATGTTAAAAGGCTCGGGGCCAGGTGAGCTTCCTCCGGGAGGGAATTCCAAAGGCATGGCCCAGCCACCGAGAATGCCCTGATACCCAATTGGACTGAATCTTTCAGAGTCATGGAAGGGCACGAGTATGTGAAATAATGAGGAAGGCACCAGAAGGAGTGATTGGAGTAGGTGGAATGGGAGGGAGGAACAGAGTTAGGGTGCATCAGCAAGGAATGACAGAAGGAATATAATGACAAACAGGTAGAATGGGAAGGTTGAGATTAAAAAAACAGATTCAGAAGAGTAATAGGATACCATGGACAGCACTCCTATCATTCCACCCAGTTCAGATAGCTGCCTCCATGTTATTCCACTCCCTCTTTATTTATTATTATTATTATTTTATTTTATTATTATTATAAGCATTTATATATAGCACCGGAAGTGTACTTGGCGCTTTACAGAGAATAAAATAGACACACAGTCCCTGCCCAAGAGCTTGCAGTCTAAAGACAAGGGGAGGGGAGACAGGGAAGGGGGAACAGAGGGAGAGACAAGGGATGCAACATTCACGAGGATGTGAGAACTCAGGTGCACGTTCTTGGCTTGATTACAGTAAATGGGAGTTTGCAGATAACAGGTAGGAGATAATCCTGGGTGGGGATGATTAGCAGGGGGGCAAGGCGGACAAGGGCAGCGAGGGAGAAGGGACGAAAGCGGTTAGGGGAGCAGTGAAGGCGTGGGAGGGTGAGGGATGGGATGGGATGGGATGGGAGAGGAGCGATGTGCTCGAACAGGGGTTCAGAGGGAGATCAGAGCAGAGAGGTAGGGGGGAGCAAGGTTATGAAGGGCTTTGTAGGTGAAGACAAGGAGCTTGTGCAGAATACACTCAGGAAGGGGAAGCCAGTGGAGGAAGGAAAGGAGAGGCTGCACATGGTCAAAGCGACGGGCTAGGTGGATGATCCTGGCAGCGTAGGTTTGAACAAAGATGAGGGAAGCAAGGTGAGAGCCAGCAAGGAGGAGGTTACAATAGTCAAGGTGTGAGATGACATGGGCGTGGATGAGAGTTTTGGCAGAGAAGACAGGGTTTGAAGGTGAGGTGAGAGTCGAAGATGAAGCCCAAGCTATGGGCTTGGGGGACATGGAGGATGGAGACCCTGTCAATGGCAATTGACAGGGAAGAGGGAGAGGAAGGATTGGGAGGGAAGATTAGTTCAGTTTTTGCTATATTCAGTTTGAGTTGGCATTGAGACATCCAGGCAGAGATACCAGAGAGACAGTTGGTGAGACGAGCTAGGACAGAGGGGGAAAGGGAAGGAGTGGAGAGATAGAGTTGAGTGTCGTCAGCGTATAGGTGGTATTCGAAACGGTGGGAAGCAATGAGTTTGCCTAGGGACTGGGTGTAGATAGAGAAGAGGAGAGGGCCAAGGACAGAGCCTTGGGGAACCCTGACCGAGAGGGGCAGGGAGGAGGAGGGGAAGGAGTTAGGAAGAGACACACTGAAGGAGCAGTCAGAAAGGTAGGAGGAGAACCAGTCGAGGACAGAGTCCCGGAATCCCAGGGAATGAAGCGATTCAAGCAGGAGCGAGTGGTCAACAGTGTCGAAGGCAGCAGAGAGTCAAGGAGAACAAGAATAGAGTAGAGGGTTGGATTTAGCCACAAGAAGATCGTTGGTGATCTTAGCAAGAGCGGTTTCAGTGGAGTGAAGGAGGCAGAAGCCAGATTGGAGGGTGTCAAGGGAGGAGTTGGTGGAGAGGAGGTTGAGGCAACGGGAGTAGACAACCCGTTCAAGGAGTTTGGAAGCAAAAGGGAGAAGGGAGACAGGACGGTAATTAGAAGGTTCAGGGGGATCCAGAGAGGACTTTTTGAGGATGGGGGAGACAGTGGCGTGTTTAAAGGTAGAGGGGAAGGAGCCGGTAGAGAGGGAGACGTTGATGATATGCAGGAGGGGAGGGGCAATGGTGGAAGCAATGGAGGTCAGGAGGTGGGAAGGAATGAGGTCCAGGGGGCACGTGGAGGGGTTGGAGGAGGAGAGCAGGGAGGAGATTTCCTCAAGGGAGGCATGAGGGAAGGAGGACAGAAGAGAGGTGGGGGAGAAGGGAGGAGTGGTAGGGGGAAAGGACTTGGAAGCAATTTCCAGGCGGATCTTGTCAATCTTAGAGGTGAAAAAGAGAGAGCGGAGAGAGAAGAGCGGGGTTTGAGAAGGGAGTCAAAGGTGGAAAATAACCTCCCTCCTGGTTATTCCACCTCCTCTCCTGTGTGGTTTTTTTTAATTTATTTTTTATTTCTCCATCCCACACGCACAGCATTACTCCTGTTCCCTATGGAGGATACATTTCAGAGCCTTTTTTGACAAGCGCTGCTTCTTGTGGATCGCAGAGTCCGGGAGAAACAAAGCTGCACGGGATGGGTTAGATGCTTCCCCACTCCCAATTCTGAAAGTCAGCCGGCACCAGTGAAAACAGCGCCCTTGCGCATGGATGGAGATCCGGACTTATGAAACCTTGATATTGGGGTTTCATAAGTTCATATCTCCACCCTAACTGTCCCCTAATATACACCCCTCCCTGCTCTTTCCCGATACTGACATTTCCCTCTTTCTTTCCCTGTTCCCAGCCTCAATGATATATACACATCACTTATTTCAATCAATCAATCAATCAATCAGCTTTATTAGACCAGACCAAAGGTCATGGCCAACACATATAACACACAATAACATACAATAATTATAAATAATCCCAAAATAAGGTACAAGGGAAAAAGGGTTCTACACTGGACCAAAATAATATAAGTACAATAAGACAAGGAAAAAAGTTAACAGCAAGTTCATAAATTCATAGGGAGCTTAAATTCCAAAAACTATTTACGCACATCAAAGCCTCAACTAAAAAGGAGATTACATAATTAGTAATCTCTGGGTCCTGATCACCCAAAGCTAAGTCCACCAATGATTGAGTGGTTCTACCAGGATATGCTAGGAGCAATTTACTCAAATACTTGCTCCTAAGATTGTCGTATAGGTGACAGCGGAACAGCATGTGACCCGCCATTTCCACCACTACCGTATCATAGGGACAGAGCCTGAGATCAAAAGGGGTACCATCAAACTGACCGTCCAGCAATTTGGTAGGTAGGGCATTTAATCTGACGGACATGAACAACCATTTGCCCCTGCACGGGTAAGCAGATGATAAGTAGCCTGCCATACGGTCGGCTTGAGGAGCCAAATCCAGGTATCTGATAACATGAGCACATCCTCTGATTTTCGCCCTCTCCCTTTGGTGGTCCAAATCCTGTCACCTACATCTCAGCTCCCTCCATGCCCCTCCAACATCCCTGGATAGCAAATAGTCCCTCAACAAGCCCAGCCGAGCCAAGTGATCCTCCACACTCCTAGGATTGGCCACCACTTAAGGAAACCCAAGCTGCCTCCTTCCTTCAAGGGAGGCCATGATTGGAACATGAGCCCAGGCCTGCCCCTGCTATGGCACTGGGGGAGAGCTATTTTTCCTCCTATCCTTTTGGGGCCAGCTGCTCCCCTCGGTTGGAGTGTCTAGAGGGAAAGGCCCCCTGGGGACAGGATCAGCTGCGCTGCTACCTCTCCTGACTGGATCCACAGTCTCCCCTTACTGCCAGGGCACCACCTTGTGAACTCCCCAAACGCTTGACATTTGCAAAGCTGTGCACAAGGGGAGAGAGTGGATCTGAGCTCTGTCTCCTCACACAGCTTTACAGAGTTCAGGAGGTGGTGCCCTAGAAGTGGGGAGAGACAGTGGATCCATCCAGCTTGAGGCTGATCCTCCTCACCAATATGATGTGGCAGTACTAGTTCTTCCACCCGCCTCCTCCCTCTGCAGTCACCGTTGCAACCACTGCGTTCTCTTCTCCTTCCTGGGCTGGGGCTGGCAGAAGCTTCAGTTCGGGACTCATTTCACTCCCATCCTAGGGTTCCCCCCACTCCCCAGTAGGTAACCCCCCAGGGGAAACATGAGCAAAACCCCTTTTCATGAACCCCTGTGATTTAAAGCTCCCCCAGTTGCACCAGTTCCCTTCCCTGCTGGAAAACACCTACATGCCCTAGGTATACTCCACAGTCTAGATACTGTACTCTCCTAGCTCAGCTCACCTGCCCCCTCCCCCATTTTCACTGGATTTATGTTCTCTCCTCTGGCTAGGCAAGGGGTTACTGTGGGTGGTTGCAGGGTGAGATGGGGATCCCTGGCATAGAGTGAATGGGGGACTGCTCTGATGTATCAAATGTTAGAATAGTTCCAGTATTCCAGGACCCCTCTGATGGTGGGAAGGCAGCAGTTAGATGTATTCTCCTTTCTTCTGCCAGAGAGCAACTAGCCATTGGAACGCAAGCTCCTCCACCGTATAAGTCTGGATGTTCTAAATGGCAGACACAGCTTCTGCGTCTGCCATTTAGAACGCTTGTCTTTATCCTCTCTCCATTGGTGAACAGCTTAACATTGCAAGTTTCACGCATAATAACTTGTGAAATACTGGAAAAATTTAGACAAAGGGGAAAAAAGGCACTCCTCAGTGACAAGCTTTAATTTTCTACTATGTCACAGCTTCTCCAAACAATCTTAAAACCTCCGTACCCTGATCATTTTGAAACAGTTGCTACGCTTTACAAAAGTGAAAAAAGCCTCCAATGTTTGAACTACTATAACTCAGCCATGTTTAATCCGATTTGCCTGAAATGTGAAAAGCTTCAACCTCTCACACTAGGGATGTCCCATGCCAAATGTCATAATGATAGTATAAATCTTCTTGATATTATCAACAATATAAAGTCCATGATTTATAAGGGAGTGTTAGAATATGCCTTAACTATAAAGTGGTGCTTGCTGCTCTATAATTTTCAGTGTGGGGAGGGGTTTGACCACATCCAAAACTGCTTAACTTTCTGGATCATAGAATTCCACTGGGCTCATGTCATATTTAGAGCTGGGGGGAAATGATATTCTACCCAAACCAAAAATGGCAGTTTGGGCAATAACCAATCTTTGTTTACACTCCATTTAGTAATTTGGGGTTTGTGAGTTTCCCTTCTGTGTTCTTTCTAAAGTAGCATCACAGAAATGGAAGCAGTCCACAGCTTCCTACAAAGAAAACAAAAATCACAAAGTGACTGTAGCTAATGTATATTCCCCCCCTTTATCATCCACATTACTATCCAGTCTCTGAATAGTACAACTGTGAAGGTAATTAATTAATATAGGAATGGAATTAACAGTACTGTAAGAGGTCCCTTACCCATTGGTTGCTGGCATGAGCTAGTATACTGATAACAGGTCCCTGCCATTGTTGTCACCTCATTCGAAAATTAGCATTTAATTAACTTAGGAACATAGGGAACAGTTTTGATGCAAAACTTATCTGTACACATATATTTAGGAGTATCATATTTTGAAGGAAGTTGTGTTGCACATCTTCCTTCAAAATGTAATGCTCCTAAATGACAGAAAAGGAGAACAACATTCAGAGCCCAAAATTCTATTCCAACTCTCTCTGCAAGGTATCTGCAGTTACTGCTCTGAACTTTAGATAATAAGTACAAGGAGCCTGTGTAGCCCAGAGGACAAGGTCTTGGACTTGGAGTTCAGAGTGCAAACGCTGTCTAGCTCTCTCTCAGCCTCAGTTCTACATCTCTTAAAAATAAATAATAATAATAAATTAATAAATTGATAATGACCTACCTCACAGGGTGTTATGAAGGGGTACTAGACAAGAATTGTGAAGCACTTTGCATGTGGAAAGTGCTATATAAAAGATAAATAATAGTTTGTGAGGATGGAGGAAAGAACTCCCTTCACTATCATCCACATATCATTATCAACCAGTTAAGTAAAGGTTTTATCTTATCTATCTATCGTCATTCTTAGTATTATAAACATTTATATAGTGCCAGCAATGTACCTGGCGCTTTATAGAGAGTAAGATAGACATGGTCCCTGCCTGAGAGCTAAAGACAGGGGTTAGACTTGCAATTCTTTACTTATAACTGTAACATATAACAACTAACTAATTAACTCAAGTCTTAATCCTCACAACAATCTGGCGAAGTAGGTTAGGCTGAGAGATCTGAGACTGGCCGAAGGTCACATGGTGAGGTCATACTGATTTTCATAGTATTTGGATGCAGCCTCCTTGGATCATTTGTCTGAAAGCTCCAGTTCTGTGGTAAGCTAGGGGTAAAAAAATTGAGGGCAATCAGTAAAGACTGCCACCCATCCACAAAATAAAGAAGTGCAGTGTGGGAAAGAAGTCTGTCCAATCAAATGTTAGTGCAACAGACTCTTTGGATGCTTTTAGGTGGACCCGCCTGGGGGGGGGGGGGCGGGCCCATGTGTGCTGCCACACACTTCCAGTGAAGGGGGAGCTTCAGATGGTGGGAGATGGGTGTGCAGCCGGTGTGCACCCACACACCACCCATTTGTGCATAGAGCAATGGGAAAAAAATCCTTGTTTGTCAGTGCAGGGGGCATTTATGGTTGGTGTGTGGGTTGCAGGAGCATGTCTCCATCCATGCTGCCTTCAGATGGGCGCTCAGGTCCATGGGGGATAGGTGGACCTGTGTGGGCATGTCCCGTATGAAAACGGCCTTAGTTTCTGGAATAGTTGAATTATTTCAAGGTTGATGTCAGTACTCTCTTGGTAAAAATTCTCATTAAATTTCATCAAAAATTGGGCTTTAATCACCCACTAATAAAAAGGAAATGAGGAAACTTGATTCCTATTATCTACTGTTATCTTGACTGATGACTTTATCTGTCCTTGTAAATAAAGAAAAAGAATAAGGATTGGATTAATTCTTGCTAAGCATAGTTAGGCACGGTAGACACCTTTACTGTGGCAGGATTGCCCTTTGCACTCAGGAGAGATACACTCAACTGAAGGTAAATGTTTGCATCACCTCCTGTCCTCCTTCGGGGGCTTCAAGTAGAGGTGTCCAATTCATTTTCATTTTTATGAAATCTCATTTTCATATTTATTTTTTTTGCAATAAAGAAAACAAAAAAATGTTGCAAAAATATCAGAATAAAAACAAATTTTTTGGAGGGAATGACTGAGAATTTTGGGACATAAATTTTAGACTGTAACTTCTTTGTTTTTTATCTGATTTGGAAATATTGTACCCCACACCCAGGGGATCATCCCTGCCCAATTTCAGAAAGATTGCATAAAAGGTCCCAATTTTATAAGTAATTGAACTTCTGTGTGTTTAACAGAAACTGCAAATACTAGTCCTAAAAATTTTGGGATAAAAATGAAAATTTCAGGACATAACCGGGACTTCAGGCAGTAAGGCGGGGGTGGGGGTGGGGAGGAGACTCCCAGAAATCAAGAGATATGATTGACACATCCAGGCTGGCCATTTGGCATCTCAAGCACATCCTGCAGCACTGATGCAGAGGACATGTGAGAATCCCTTATTGGCTCTGTCCTAAGCAAATACTTCCAATTTCCCAGTAACAAGCACAGGGGTTGTGGGGGGAACAGCAGAGAATGAAGGTACATGACTGACATTTCTGCTGGCCAGTTGGCAATACAAACCCATTTTGTACCACTGTGACAAGCATAAGAGAATCCCTGGTATAGGCTCATTCTCTGCCAGTACCCAATCACTTCAATCAGGGAGGCTTGGGGGTGAGCACTAGGGAGCAAATATAAGTTTCTGCCAAGCTGCACAGCCCCCACCATGCCTAGATCTTGTGTGGCACATAGGCTGACTCAGTGCTCCCTTTGTGTGACTATGTGTGCTGTAGTCTTCAGTCTCACTGCAAGTGTTCATAAAAGCAGAGTCCTGCACCTATTCTCCCCCATGTATGCCCCCACAGATTTTGGGGTGCCAATGCCTGAAGCCTATGCCAGTATCAGTTCCTCTGGCATCTGCTCCTCCTCTGCTCTGCCCACCTCCTCCTGTCTTCTTCACCCTTTCTGCAAATGCTCCAAAAATCAGATCTCTGCATGTAGTAAAACCTCTATAATTTAAAGAGGCAACACCTGCAAGTGATTTAAGGAAAACTGCAACTTCTTTTAAAATCATGAAACTGATATTGTTGGCCTTTTATCTAATCTTTCGGAAATTTGGCAGGGATGATTCCTTTGGTGAGAGGCACAACTAGCCCAAATTGCATCCAAATTACATGGAAAACAAAGATGTTACAGCTGGAAATGTGTGTGCAAACCATGAAATTATTAAATTGCTTATAGAATCAGGACCCTTTATCCAATGTTTTTGAAATTTGGCAGGGATGATCCCTCGGGTGATTTGAACAATATATCCAAATATCATACAAATAAGATGAAACATGAAGAAGTGACAGCCAGAAATCCATTTCCCATTGAAACGAATGGAAAACAAAATTGAAACTTAAAAATGAAAACAAACAATAACGAAAACGACAACAAAAATCAATAATTTTCAAAATGAAAATTGAAACAAAAAATGACATGCGCCTCTGGTGCACATTTTAGCAATGAACTCACTGTGTGGCCTTGGGAAAATCAATTTCCACCTCAGTTCCCCATCTGCAAATTAGGAATAATAATAACCCATAGGGTTATATCCCGTGGGGCTCATTCAGATGTGCGTTAAAGAGCACTTGCAAATGGCAGCGGTAGGATGAGAATGCCAAGAATATGCGGCTTTGATGATGTCTGAAAGGTGCCATGTGCTTCAATCATGCACGTGCCGCCTTTCAGACATCATCAAAGCCCCACATTCTTTGCATTTGCATCCTGCCGCCGGCACCTGTAAGTGCTCTTTAATGCATGTCTGAATCAACCCAAAGGGTAATTTTAGATGTTACGAGACCACGGTCAACCACAGTGAAACCCCTGTGGTGACCAAAAGTCCCGTAACGTCTAAATGATTCCCGCCAGAGGTTCACCACGGTGAACCTCTGGTGGGAATCATTTTGACCACGATTCTGGACCTCCGACCGCCCGGAGGTCCAGAATAATGGTTAGCTGGACCACGATGAGGAATCGGCAAAAAGTAACGTCTGTTACGTTGGCCGATTCCGGATCGTGGCCCACAATACGATGCGGGATTGGGCACAGCGGCTGGATTGGCCGCTGCACCCTCCCGTCTCCCAGAGGGTGGAAGGCAGGGGGAGCACGGGAGGCAGGGCTGTGCGACCGCACATTGCACCGCGCAGCCACGCCCCCTCCCTGATCCCCTGTAGGAATCTGCCGGCACGTCTAAAGGACGGCCGGGCAGATTCCTGTCGTGGTTCAGCATGGCGGGCCGAACGGCCCATCACATCTGAAATTACCCATAGTTGGAAACCTCTATTCTAATCACACTTTCTTCTTTGCCACAGGACACATGTTTTGGACCTTATTGGCTGTTTGAGTCTCCAAAAGAGGGGAGGATGTGGATTTGTGGAATTGCCATATCTCCTCAGCTTCCATGGAGAGCCAGGAAGAGACTGTGCACCTGTGTTTATACCAAATAAGTTGGGTTAACTCTCAGCTTTTCACTCCACTCTGCTTTAAAAAAAAAAAAAAAGGAAAGGAAAGGAAGAGAAAAAACTTCATAGTCCTTTTGAAAAGGTTATGCCTGGTCTTGCCAGGAAAATAGCATTTTGAGTTCCTCAGTAGCTCTTCCCCAACCTGTGAAGTAGATTACCAATTGCTGGGAGCTTTACAACAGGATATTATACTCTCATTGAAAGAGATAGGAGGGCTGTGTCGTGCAGGCCTCTTTCCCAAGAGGAGAACTCATTCCTGTCAATGCAATGAGCTGACAGGTAGGGACTGACAGCACCCATCAATCACATCTTTAACAGCCTGAAATGCTGCCATTTCTCTTCCAGAGAGCAGTGGCTAAGCAGGCTTGCTGTGTAGAGCTGTCAATGAGGTGAACGTCCTTAGTGGCAAAACCTTTCCTGAGGGGATCTCCAACCATTGTGCATCTTATTCAGAGCAGCTGCCCCCCTTTTTTATCTTAGCTTGAGGTGAAAAAATAAAGTGGCTAGAGAAAGGGACTGAGGGGAGCTGTGCTGTGATTAGTCCAGACACCTTTTAAATGTTTACACTGGAGCCCTTGACACAGCATTTGTACACACTGTGACACATACTGAGGAGGGTCAAAAAGGGTTGAAACTGTATCCCATTCACACATAGCCTCTCAGGAAACCAAGCTGTACTTTGGGAGACCACTGTATACATTTACATGCTCTGTTTTTTTAATATTCTCTGTTATAAATATATTTTCGTATTCTGTAGATAGCTTCTACCTTTACAGCTCTCTATGGCCTGGGTCCTGTGTACCCATGGGACTGTCTCACTCCTTGGGTCCTGAATCGGTCCCTGCGGTCTGTCGGGGGCGCCTTCTTGGAAGTCACCTGAGTGTCCTGGGGTGCGACCATTGAGAGGTCGTTCTCGGTGGCCGCACCTTGGCTGTGAAGCTCCCTCCCGGCAGAGGTGCACCTCTCTCCAGATCTTCCCTTCTTCTGCAGACAATGTAAGACCTGGCTGTTTCACCAGGCATTTGGTGAGGGAGATAGGTGGTGGATGGGTGTTTTTTTCTGTTTTGGGGATATTGGATTATCTGAGCTCATCTGCTGAATTTTAATAGTTTTAATAGTTTTTATTGTATTTTGTATTATGTTTTTATCTTTTGTTGTTTGCTGCCCCAAGCTTCCATTGGCAGAAGGAGGTGGGTTATAAGTCTTGATTAAACTTAAACTTAAAAGATATTTAATAGGGCTGAAACTTGGTCCTCGGTTTTCTTTGAAATTTACTAAAGATCACCCTGTTCAACTTGATTTTACCAAGTACTGAAGAACCAGTTAATTGCCATGATACTCAGTTCCTTGGTAACTCGTTGATTGAGGCAGTGGTGGCTGGTGGGTTAAGGCTGGTGGGGCAGTGGGTGGGGCCAGCAGTGAGCAGAGCCAGCAGTGGGCAGAGCCAGCAGTAAGTGGGGCCAAGCCATTGGTGGGGCCAACGGTGGGCGGGGCTGGGCCAACGGTAGACAAGATCAACCCAACAGTAGGTGGGGCCAAACAGAATTTTGAAAGTAATATGGAATTTTACAGTCTCAGTTTTGCATCCATAAAAAAATGGGAATGTATGTGTCTGTCTCTACCTGTGTTTCCCGCACCCTTGTCCTTCTTAGATTGTAAGCCCACTGAACCGAAACATGTCTCCAATAATTATCAGCAGGCACTGTGATCAAAGGCAGGAGTACCATAGCAGAGAAAACAGAAGTACCATAACACTTGCACAGATTACAGAAATGTCCAGTACCTTACTTAAGGTGCAGTTCAAGCAAACATTACAATATCTGAAATACAGGCTACAATTAAAATACATGGAAAATAAAGTGGTTAATGCAGCAATTTCCTCCTTCAAAAACTCTAAAACCATACAAGGCTATGTGCAAAATCAGTAAGTATTTTTTTTAGTGTCCTTAGTCACCAAACGACTTTGTCTCCAAATAAATTCTTTGGAAAAGCTTCTATATTTTGTCTGTGATTTTTTCCACTAGGAGCCAACCAAAATATCCCAATCAATTTAAACATTCAAAGTTCAACTTTCTCAAGCATCAAATCACACAAGAAGAGGGACAAAATTCAAAGGGGCTGTTACTAGAAAGCGCAACACAATAAGACAATATAAGATCACATGAAAAACAATTATATTTTAAATGTTCACATTGATGCATAATATTTATTATTATTGTTTATTATTATTATTATTATTATTATTATTATTGTTTTTATAAAGCACCAACAATGAATCTGGTGATTTACAACTATTAAAAATAGACAGGGTCCCTGCCCCGGGGGGCTTACAATCTAAGAAAGACATTCTCCTGCTGCACTTGGTCTATGCACAATATATTCAATCCCAATATCCAATTTCTACATACAAACACAAACAAATTATGTTCAAATCTAAGAGAAAAATATATTTTAAAAATATAGAGCGCGATCCAGCAATGCGTCGAAACTGCGCCAGTGGATGGCGCTGGGGCCCCGGTGGCCACAGCACTGCATCCAGCTCCAATCCCCAATGGAAGAGGGAGGTGGAGCAATGGGACAGAGCTGCAAATAGGGACTCGGGCACCGGCCGCCTGGAGTCCCCAAAGCTGCTGCATCCCTGCCCAGTCAGCCCGAGACACCCAGGACGAGAAAGCCAGGCTGGTTCCACGTAAGACCCGGCTCGCACTGCAGCACAAGGATCAGCGGGGGAGGAACGGGGCATCGCAGGGGCCTGTCCAGGGCTCTCATCCTGGGTGTCTCAGGGGCTGGCCAGGTAGGGTTGTGCCGACTCCAGGCAGTCGGTGCCTGTGTCCCTATGGCAGCACAGGCCTTACTTCTGCTCCAAGCAGGAGTAAGTCCGCGCAGGTGCCCCAGTCGCTTTTGCTGCAGGGGGGCTGTTGGGAAGTCCCCCAGTGAGATGCCCCCAGCCCTGGTGGGGCACACCCAAGGGGTAGGGAACCCTTCCACGGGCTGTGTCCCCGTCCATAACACCAGCGCAGGGGGCCGTGACCATTACTCCATTGGAGGGGGTGTGACCATCTGGTCAGCGAAACCTTTTTCCGTCAGCGCTCACCCCCCCCCTGCTCCCGGCTGCTTGCTGCTCCTCGGCCCTGCCGCCAGCGCAACATCCCTTGTGCTGGTGGTGGGGCTTAGCTGGATTGCGGTCATAGTCAATGCACAAACCAAACATTTAAAAAGCATCCAAAAATATAATTTAAATAACCAGACAACTGAAATATTCCCAAACCCTAAAAAAATAATAATTAAAATCCAAAAGCGTATTTAAAATACCGACAGCCAAAATTACCCCAAACTCTAAAAAATAAATGTAAAAAACCCAAAATATATTAAAACCAGACAACCAAAATTATTGCAAACTCTAAAAAATATATCCAAAATAAAATTAAAAATACAATTAAAAAAAAAAAATAACTAAGTAAAACATAAAAATTAATAAAAATCAAAAAGTAAGTTAAAAAAGATTACTCACTCAAAAGGAAAGATCTAGTTGTCCTCTGTAGCAGTCTGTGACCTGGCTGGGCCAAATCTGCTCTCTCTCCCCTCTGATAAAGAGGAGAGGAGGGAGAGAGGGAGCCCAGACTTTCCCGGGGGTGTGTGTGGGGAGAGCTCCTCCTGAGGCTTCTATCAGGGTGGGTGGAAAAGATGCCCTGAACCTCCCTAATGGCCGTTCACATTGGCTGGATTTCTCCATAGGAACAGAGCCCCCCCCCCCAATCCCCCAGAGAGCATTGCTTCTCTGGAATTGCTCCTGGAGCATGTTCCCTGGGGTTGAGGGTGACTTCTCTAGTCTTCCCTTCCTCCTACTGGCCAGCCCAGGGGAGAAGTAGGGAGTGGGGAGAGAAGGAGCCATCCCCTGTCTTCCCACACAGATCCTGTAGCCGTACGGGAAGACTCTCCACCAATCCTGGCTTCCCCTCCTGGGGGTGGCTAAACTCTAGATAGACTTGTTCCACCCCCAGAAGGCAGGGAGAAGCCAGGATTAGAGAAGGCATCCCCCAGCCTATGGGAGGCATCCCCTCAGCCTCCCATGCAGGGGTGAAGGGGAGGCTTTTCTTCTTTGAGTGGCTCTGTAATTCTCACAACTGGGAACAGTGTTGTGAGAAATTAATGTATGTAGTTATCTCAAAGAACCTTAGTGACAAGGTAGTAACATTCTCTTCTCCAGCCCTCCCCAGTCAGCTCCTGGATGCACCTCAGCACTGATCAGCTGACTGGAGCTGGTGCACTGCCAAGAGCCAAATGGAGAGGGCTGGAGAAGAGATTCCCTGATGTGCAGGGCACACAGGGCCTGCCTGCGGGGAGGCTGGGGGCCATGGGTGAGAGGGGAGGAGAGATGGGGCAGGGCAAAAGCTTGCTGGGGCAATGGGGTAGCCTGAGAGGCATCAGGGGCATCCACCCCGATGCCCCAAGGGAGGATCTGCCCCTGAATCGAGGGCAGGAAGGGGGGCATATGGGCACTGGGGGCAGATAACGGGGCAAGTCAGGAGCAGGGAAGGAGGCCCAGCAAACTTGCCTAAAAGTCACAGGAGCCGGGTGCATTGCTTTGGCCTCTATCACTGTGTGTTTGAATGCAGTTTGTCTGAGCATGCGCAGTCTAAAGCTCATTGGGAGCATGCTGGGAAATGCAATAGTTCTAATGCTATCTGGGAGCAAGCTGGATTACATTTCCCAGCATGCTCCCAGAGAGCTTTAGACTGAGCATGCCCGGAGAAACCTCGTTCAAACTAGGAGGCAGAGTGAGTCTAAGCGCACCGGGCTCCCGTGGCTTGAGGCAGAGTCCAGCCACACTAGAGCAGCATGCCCACCTTCCGCACAGCTTTCAGGTGAGTGGCATCCCCTTCCCTGCACCCCCTTCCCTTCCCTGCCCTCGATACCCTATTCCCTAGCCCCTCCCCTCCTGTGACCCACGCTGCTGGCCATGCTGCACTCGGCCCCTCTGAATTCTGAGTATTCTCTGAGGTTCCGAGAATCAGCGCAAACACTCAGGACTGGTACTCCGAACCTCAGAAATACTCAAGAATATTTTTGTCAATATTTGGAATAGCCCTAATACTTAAGTAATTTACTGACAATGTGTGACACAAAGAATCTAATAACAGATGCACTTTTCTTCAGGTAGCAAGAAAAAATTTCCCCCTTAGTTTTCAGGACATTTGGCATCATTTTATCATTGCTAAAAACAGAGTGATTAATTTTAAAATATTATTATTATTACAGCAGGAGCAATGTGACTGGCAGTGAACAGTCCTGATTAGAGATAGGTTCCTACCCTGAGAGGCTTACAATCAGGGATGGACAAGGGAGGGAAAACAAGGGAGAGGGCAACATAGAGAAATAATAAAATTATCCCAAATAATAACTCAATGAACCCCCCCAAAATAAATTAACCCCAAAAGGAAAAAAAGACAGAGACAGTTCAGTGTAGACTCATTCAGATAGTATTCAGCAACCTGACTGGAGAAATAAAAAGTGAGAATTTAGACAACAATGGGCTCTGCCTTTTCACATTACCAGCTCAGAACAGCTGGCTGGTCCTTGGCCGCAGGATGATTCTGAGGCAAACATATGTACAAGACACATTTTGGGTTGACTTTTAATACTGCCTCTCTTTTTGCAATTGCCATGAGAGATGTACAAATCACTGATTGCACCCACTATCCGGTGCTTATGTTAGCAACCTCCTAGGATCCAGCGCTCCAGAGAAAAGCACAATACTCCCACGTTTATGTTGGACTTCATTCTAGGCCTTGCCTGTCTTTATGCACAGATATAAATTCCTGGAGGAGAGAACAATTATTTATTTCATGTATATATCTTGTCATTTCCTTAGGGCTCAGAATGCATTACAGCTTTTATAAAAAATGTATAAAATGTACATACCTAAAACCATCTGAAAAGACCTTACTCCCAACCTCCCCAAGCCCTATCCCTCACAGGACGTCAGTGGGACTAATCTGGAATAAGTAGTTTGTGGATTACAGCCTCTGAATTCTGAACATCACCACTTGTGCCATTGGATAAAACACCACAAGTAGACATGGCTGTATGGCCAGATATCGCTGAAAGAGTGTAAGATATTAATGGACAATGCATGTGTTGATTTTTAAAGTTATGTTTGCATTGTTGTATTTATGCTGATGCTTCAGCTATAATAACTTATAATTTTGAGGAAATAAACAGGAGAAAGGCCAGTGCTCTCAGCTATTAGAAACTAAGCATGTGTTAATTGAAATGCCAACAAACGGTAATGCTTTAGCACTTAGTTGACAGCTGCTTTTAAAAGAGAGAGAGAGTGTAAATAAACAGTGTTTACAGTGAAATTGTGTGTATGGGGGGGAGGGAATAAATACTCAAGGAGCTGAGCCATTTCACTTCATAAACACTTAAGACATAATCCTCTGCACACTGATGCCAATGGTTCAGCTTGTATTAACATTTATGTTGGAGAACTGCACCCCTAGGACAAAGGGAATACCAAGGGTTATTTAGTCCAGCCCCCTGCTGTTATACAGGATTAAATTCCAAATTCACCCCTATCTCTCAGAGATTGTGTAGCCTACACGATCTCTGAGAGATAGGGGTGAATTTGGAATTTTGCCAGTTCTGATTTTCAATTGGAATGGGCCAGTTTGTCCGTTTCAATCAAAAATTGTAATCGGTAAAATTTCATCTGATTATGAACATTTCCACAAAAATACAACAGCTGTTGACTTTCCGATAGGAATTCCAGTCAGAATATGTGTTCTGACTGGAATCCCAACTGAATTTTTTTTTAAAATAAAAATTATTGCAAATGCACAAAATGGGTGCTGGGTCACTTTGCACATGCACAAACTGCTGCCCTTATCCAAAGTGACAATGATGTTGTCACCACCATTTTAGTTAAGAGTGGTGGCCATTTTGCGAATGCGTAATGAATTTTTAAATGTTTGTAAATTTTTGGCCAGGATTCCAATCAAAAGGTCAATAGCTGTTGCATTGTCACAGAAATGTTCCTCAAAAATGGAACAGCTACTCTGAACCAGTCCTAATGAAAAAGTCTTTCAAATCTATTTTTAAAGGTCTCCAGTTATGGGGCCTCCACAACTTCCCTTGTCAAATAATTCCACTGCTTAACTGTCCTGGTAGTTGGAGAATTCTTTCTAACATTTAGCCTAAATATTTTTTCCTTTAAGTCCACTACCAGTAGTCCTATCAGTGGGACTCTCCCTATGTCTGAGGCTGCTTTTAGATGAGCCTCATGCAGCCTCATTTCTTGCAGACTTCATAATCCACAAGAAAAAAACCTCACACACGGGGAAGGGGGCTAGATATTTCCCCATAGCTATTGGAAGTTGGGGGCTGCCATTAGAAACAGTGGTTGCGGAAAACTAACGCTTGATTGGAGATGCTGTCTTGTAATACCAAAATAATCGAGGTTTTACAAGGCAGCATCTCCAATCAAGTGCTAGTTTCCCGTGGACACTGTTTCAAATGGTGGCCACCCGACTTCCAGCAGTGGCGGGGGAACATCTAACACACACAGCCCGCGAGAGAGTGAGTTCCTTTTTTTGCAGACTCTGAAGTCCCCATGAAATGAGGCTGAATAAGGCTCATCTAAATAAGCAGCCTGAGGCTCCTTGTATCAGAGGTGGGAAGGGGGACCTGGTGAGACCCTCGGGCACAGCAAAGGACCCCTGGCTGCCACTGACATTGCTGTTGGGGCAGGAGGAACAGCACCGCCGCTGCCACTCTTGAGGGCAGTTGCCAGAGTAGGGGCTTCTGTGGAACCCTATCTCCCAACCTTTGTCCTAGTGGTACCTCCCGCGCCTATGGCCCCACTCCCCGCCAAAGCCCTTATTTCCTTCGGCTAGCTGGCTGACCCAGAAAAATCAGAAATTGACCCAGAGCCTGGGCTAAACCTGAAGTCTCTGGGTGCAACCCAGAGAGATGGCAACCCTACTAGTAGTCTGTGATGTTGTAGTCTGTGGCAGCTGGTCTGTGGATCTACAGCAGCTGTACAACTACAGCAAAGCAGACTTCCATCCTTGCTGGAACAAGAGTCAATTCTGTGGGAAGAGACAGTAACTGTAATGTAGCACACGTGCAATACACTCGGTAGTTATATGGTGGTCTGTGAGAAATTGAGAGTTGACAGTAGTCTGTTGTTCCAAAATGTTGGTGAATCTGTGACCTCCAGCTGTGGGCATTTGAAGGGTATTTTCAGATGTGATGCTACCACGGGTGGCCAAGTTTACTCCAACGTGGCCACCCATGGTGGTATCACATTTATTCCTGCCCACTAGATGTTTTCTTTGGGCAGGAATAAATTTACTGTGGACCATGGCAGGATTAACTCGGGGATGTGCACTGGGCTCCCTGCCAGCACACATCCAGGAGTTAGCCTTGTCACAGTCTGGGAAAGCCTACACTGGGCCTTGGTAGATTGGGCTATCCTATCTGATGGCTTGCTCTACCTAATCCGGTGGCTGGAGCTTTTCCAGGTGGGGGCCAGGCCATGCTGATCAGTGCGGGGTTCAGGGGTGTGTGACACGCCCCCCCGCCCTCTCCCCACTGTTTCCCCAGCCCCGACTGCCGGTATGTTTGTTCGGTGATCAGTCCTGATCCTACTTGTGGTAAGGGCTCTCACCATGGGCAAGATCAAAGCATGACGGCCCAAGGAGCCGTCACGTCTGAAAATACCCTGAGTTTGGTGGGGTCCTTGGCAAAGATTTTAACTGGGTCCTTATGTTTTATTAGCGGATACACTAGCAGCCAGCTCAGCAGCTGCACACAGCCAGCTCAGCTTGAGCTACTGGAGTTGAAATTTGAGCTTAGCCCCACCCACTGTTTCCAGGCTGGATGGAAAGGAAAGACACCAAGCAGGTCGGAATTGACCTCTGACCTAAAAAGCTCCTCCTTCCTCTTCCCTTTTCAGAGCTGAGTCACAATAGTAGGTGGCTGAAATTCATTGAAGGGCCTTAGAAAGGGGAAGCCTGTTCCTGTTTTAGCTGTGGTCAGATGGGAGAAGAGGTGACCATTGAATAAGCCCCTGTCATCCACAAGGGTGAGCATGAGAGGGCATAGCTTAGCTCTGTGTGCATGTGAGAGAGCGAGATGGTATAGAAGTGTGTATTATTTATTTTTAAATATTTTTTAAGAGTAGCCATAGGGACGGTTTGGCTGTGGAGTTCTAGGCAGTCGTCTACGGGTGAAAACAGACATACTGCTAACTCCATTTTAACATTGCTTTAACATTTTTAATGCATGTTTCAGGACTGTATTGGTGCCCTTTGTAGCCCTGCAACATGAATAAGGAATGCTGAAGGGGGGTTAGCATTATGCCTAAAGCCATAGGTGAAGGAAAGTGTGCAAAATGTTATTAGGAGACACAATTTGTTCGTAATTGCTGGGAAATTGTTTCTTTTTGGAATGGATCTGTTTACTGTTAAAATGTGTTTGCTTGTTGGGAGAGTCTGCGGTAGGTAAGTGCGACACAGGCTGTAACATGCAGGCTATTGAGGCTACAGTTGGAAGGATTTAAGCTGTATGAAATGATTATATATTTGTAGCTTGATTCATTTGATATGAATTTTCCTTCCATTTTCCTTCTCCTGTGTCACATTCATTCATAGCAAACCTTCTTCTCACCGGCACAATAAATCTCCTTTGGCACACACACTGTATAATAATCTCTTACAGTATATTACAATTGCAAATTAAAGTTAGCTTTAATTTAACTTGTAAAAATTCATTTTCATTATATAAGTACTGCCGTAGCATAAAACCTGTAGGTGTAATGCTCTTATGGGTATCGGCACTTCTGAAACACCGAGTGAATGAAAGACACAAAGCCTATATTTTCACATAGGGTAAATAATGCTGCATAAATATTGAGGCTTTTGAACATAAAACACTCCATGTGAAAATATAGAGTTTGTTTGTTTGATTCCACTAATACTTAAAAAAAAAATAAAAAAAAATCTCTCACTCAAGTGTACCATAAGTACTGTATTTAAAGTGAATTCAATTGAAGGTTTGTGTGGTGTCTATAAATTTCCCTATTGAATTACTGGCTTAGATTCTACTCAAGGCAGTATATTGTTTGCTTGTTTGTTCACAAAGAACATAGCAAAACATGTATCCCTCTGTATCCACATACAAGATACTTGAATTACTAAGAACTTAAGGACATAGAAAGACATGTACATTCACCTGTCTTGCTAGAAACGTAAGTAACAATAACATTTTAATATGATTTTACGTGGTGACTAATACAACTGTTGTAAAAATAACCTATTTATAGATTTTGAAGTTAGTATTTTTATGGACAGTTTATTAGTATCACTGAATCTAACCTATGTAACACAAGCAATATTAACTTAAACCTCCCCTATGATATCGAACGCCGCCGCTTAAAATGGAATTTTGGGGACCAACACGGCAAACACACTCCCCCCCCCCCCCAAGCAATACTCATGCATTTAGTCAATGGGAATTTTACCACTGACTTGAATGGGTTCAAGGATTGTAGCCATAATGTTTCAAATCAAGTTCATAACTTCTGGTTGAGTGAAAGAAAGCAGTCCACTGAGTGATAAGCAAAGAAATGCCACAGTGTGTCAAGCCAATGTGCTATCCAACTCAGGATCCTGTCCTCCGTTGTGGCCTGATGCTGCCCTGCTCTTTGCCGACGCACCAAAGGAGATGGACACACGTTCTGGGTTTTAACGGCCGCACTCTTTATTCAAATCAGAATTACAATAACCAATGGGTGGGGGCAAATCACTTAGTGAGATGCGGGTCCAGTACATGAACCTGACATTGTACTAGTAAACCAACAAAAACCAGGGGTGGTTTCAATGTACCCTCGATAACCACCCCAGCCGTGAACATCACGTTTCCCCCTCTCAGCAGCCCAAGCCACAGGTGAGAGGGACCCAATCATTTGATTGCGATTAAGGATAAACGTGCCTACAGGCGGGGGACCATACTTGTCCCTACCGCCATCGCTCGACACCCCTCCCAGGGAGGCGGCCCCGCCACTTGCCATACCTTGCTTTACCGGCGGGTGGGCCTCCCCATCTCTTAAGGATATGACTCTTACTTATGATCACTCTACCTAATCTAACTTACTGTACTGGACCCCTGCCACTAAGGGGTTGCCGGGGCTACTCGGACGAGCCCGACCCCCACCCCTCACCTATAACCTATCTAAAACAGAAACCAGTGCCTTCCTCAGGGCTTCCAAGTACAGATCATTGCCAAGTGGTGACAGGTGGACGCCGTCTCGCCTATACAGGGCTGGGCATCTGTGCGACAGAGCTCGGGTATCTATTTGCTCACTACCCAAATGGGTCAGCCATCTACCCACATCCTGATTGATGGTCTTCCAGGTCCTGTCGATCTTTCAGGGATGTACCCTGCTGCCCCATGACATTCGCTCAACTAGGTCGGTCCATATGAGTATGGCTGCCAGGAAAAGTTTTTAAATCTCCCATAGATCAAATTTAATGTCCTTAATCAGCTGGACTCCCTTCAGACGGGGGATGTCATTCTCGCCCAAATAGATGACAAGGAGGTTGGGTGGACAACTCTGGATGGGGACACGAAGGGCCAGCAGTAGTTGGTGCCACCTCATGCCACCCCGACCCTTCCACTGCATCTGGGCCTGGGCTGATAAACCCAGCTGGGTTCTCCATCTGGTCTGGTCTGCCGCCCCAGTTGGGTTCTCCATCTGGTCTGGTCTGCCGCCTTGCCTGCCCAGTGCACCAGGCTGTGGCCAACGATCCAGACCTGCTTCTGGTACTGTGGGTAGCAACCTGGGGGGATAAAAGGAATTAATACTAATAGGGGGAAAGGGTGCCCCGTACATAAGTCCGGAATGCCCTTGACCTCCACTGGCCCACTTCCCAAATACCCTGTTCAGACATCCCACTCTCGGCAGCATAGGTTGCAGCCACAATACGGAACGAGTGGGTACTGTATCTGAATGGAGGGATCCCCATGTAGGACAACACCGTTCTCAACACCGCAGTAAACTGGTACCTGGTGACAGGCAGCCCCCCAACATGTCTAAAAAGGGGGGCCGGGGCAGCCTGACGTAGACTGAGATAAGCCTCTATTGCCCTTACAGGGCATAACTCCGACGACTCGACCCTATGCAATCTGACAACTTGCCCCCTCCCTGCTGGTCTGTCTTAGACCGGCGAATGGTCAGTACCATTGTCGCTGGACTGATCCAAATGTCATTGAGCTATAATGCCCTACCTGAGGTGTCCCTGGCTCTTTCAGCCACCATCTCACTCACTCGGAATGCTCTGAAGAAAGCTAACTTAAACAGTGAGTTAAACAACGAAACTTCATAACAATCAAAACAAATACGTGGGAGGCTCTCACATAAGTCCAGCAGCAAACGGAGGGTGATGGGGGCCCATTGGTCAGGGTTCCTTCCCGGTTCCCTAGCCCAGCTGTCCAACAGGTGCCTTGCAAAAAAGCCCCAGTCCGGGGGGGGGATGATCCACAAGGTTGCTCGCAAAGGCCAAGGCGGACAGCTTCCCAGCGATAGTACTCGGAGCCGCCCCATTGTGCCTTAGGTGCATGGGAAACTGATGCATCTGTGGCTCCAGAATCGGAAAACCCGGGGGCCAGCCCTGTGCCAACTGGTACTGTTGGAATTCCCGATAAGCCCTGTTGTAGGCAGTCCTGGTACAAGGCGCAAGGGATCCCAAAATGGTCGTGTGGAGCTCTAGCACCCAAGGTTCCAGACCGACGGTGGCAGCGGCTCTGGATTCACCCGGGCCCGGGGTGCTAATGAATGAAAATGCTCCATCTGGAAGCGAGAGATGGCATCGGCTACATTGTTGTCCAGTCCAGGTATATGCCTGGCCTGAAAGAGGATGGTGAATTCCATACAGATGAGCACGAATGCCCTCACCAGCTTCATGACTCTTGGTGACTTGGATGACTGGGTGTTAATGATGTGAACCACCGCCAGGTTGTCACACTAAAACAACACGGAGTGGTTCATCATATCGTTGGGCCATAGACAGACAGCTAGCACAATAGGAAAAAGCTCGAGGAAGGTGAGATCCTTGGTTACACCTTGCTCGCTCCATTCTGGGGGCCAAGGGGTCTCTGCCCATCGGTCTCTAAATATTAATCCGAATCCTGCACCTCCAGCGGCATCCGAGTGCACCTGGAGCTCAGCTTCGAGCAAAAGCTGGTCCCGCCAGAAACTGGTACCATTAAAGTTTTTCAAAAAGGTGGCCCATTACTGGAGGTCTTCCTTCATCTCCTTATTGACTCTAATATGGTGATGAGGAGGCGGGTTGCCAGCCAATTTAGCGTAAAGGCGGGACAGGAAGGCCTTCCCTGGTGCTACCACCCGGCATGCAAAATTAAGGTTCCCAAGGACTGAATGTAATTGGTGCACGGTAACTTTTGCCGCCCTTAAGCATTCTTCAACCTTCGCATGGAGGGAGACCAACTTATCCCGAGGCAGCCGCGAAACAGCCATCTCCGTATCAAGCTCAATGCCAAGGTAGGTCAGACTGGTGGTTGGTCCCTCCGTCTTCTCAGGGGCCAGGGGAATGCCCAGTTCGTCCGCCATGGCGGGGAAAGTCTGCATCAGGCTCGAGCAGTCCTCTGTGCCGGCTTGGCCGATGAACAGCAAATCGTCCAGATATTTAGTGATTCCCTTGCTACCAGACCTCTGCTTGACGATCCATTCAACCAGGGTGCTGAACCGCTCGAAGGCCGAACAGGAAATCAAGCACCCCATTGGCATGGCCTTGTCAAAGTAATACATATCATCAAAATGGAAACCAAGCAGTGGAAAATTCTCGGGGTGTACTGGGAGCAAACGGAATGCGGACTTAATGTCGCACTTTCCCAGGATCGCACCTGGGTCGAAAGACCTAACCAAGGACACGGCCGAGTCAAAAGACGCATATCTAACAGAAGATAGGTCTTTGGGGATGGTGTCGTTGACTGAGCCGCCCCGGGTGTAAGACAAATGGTGGGTTAGTCAAAATTCCCCGGGGGCCTTCTTGGGAACCACACCCAAAGGAGAGGTCACCATGTTGAGAAAAGGGGGGGCCGGGAATGGGCCCATCACTCTGCCCTCAGCTCTCTCCTTTCGGATTTTTTCCCAGACTACTCCCTCCATTCCTACCACTGACTTAAGGTTTGGAACCACCCGGTGCTGCTGAACCTCACAGGCTCTTGCCTGCAGGTCCCGAGCTACTGCCACCGGGGGCGCCTCTTCCAGCCCCTCCGGGGAAAGGTTTCCCTTTTGAGGCGGGTTTTCCCTGCGGGCATGCTGAGACCGCATGGTGGCCTGAACATGTGGAACATGCGTGGCGGAATTTGCAGGTCGTTCGGGAACATCTTCCAAAATGACAGAACTCCCAGCATTGTCCAGTGGATGGGGCAGCCTCTTTTCTTCCTTCGTCATGAAAGGACTCCATGGCTGACGAGCCCCCCCCCCTTTGCCAATAAATGACCACTGTCAGATCGGGGTACATTCCCTACATTCTCAGTTAAGTCAGAGGTTGTGAGCGTGCAAGTCCCACCTCAGGCCTGGGGTATACGCGGCCCGATGGCAGAAAGCCTCATCGTACCGGAGCCATGCACCTGCTGGCCCTGCTTCGTAGGCCCACCGCACGATGTCAGCATACTTCAGCAAGTCTGCTGCCCTGGCAGGATAAGCCATGATCATGACCTGCATGTAAATAGAAAAGGTGGTGATCCAGTTTGACCAGTTCCAGTCAGCCTTGGGGTGCTTGAAACGCTCCTTTTCTTTTTTGTGACCCTCAATTAGGTCGGATATCACAGAGTAGCCGCCACCCTTGGGCGGGTGCTGCTGTGGGATGGTCATCAAAGGGCCGTTCCACCCCTGCCCCCCACCCGGTGGCTGAGGGGCGGGAACCATGGGAGTCCATACGCGGAGTGCTTGCCCCGCAATGGATGAGGAACCCGACGCAGCACTAGGTGGGGGCAGCGCTCCCACCGGGCCGGCAGGTATGACGTCTGGGGGTGGCGGGGGGGTTACGGGGACCCATGTCCCTTTCCACCATACCAAATGAGTCGGTCCCCCGTCCACCCCTTGACCCTGGTGGGGATCTGATGCTGCCCCTACGAACCTGGCACCCCCTGTGGCTGGATCCTGCTGGGACTGCAACATCGCCCTACATCCCCCTGAATTGCACACACACACACACACCCGCATAAACCTAAACCTCACCTGCACGATTGGCTGGTAGGACTGGCGGTGTAGTCTGCTGGACTAGGGGTGCTGCCCCCTGCTGGGCTACTGCCTCCTGAGCTGCTGGGTCAGTGCCTGGAGTGCCCTCTCCATCTGGCCGAGGCGCTGGCACAGGTCGGCGTCATCACGGCCTTGGACTGGGTCCGGCCTAGACTGTAAAAAGGGAGGAAGGGGCTCCTCGGCCCAGCCCAGAGCGGGCATGGATCGGACAGCTGGGGTCTGGCTGGCCATCGCCTGGCCAAAGCCATAGGGCGCTGGGTAGTCTGGAACCCCGATTGGGTCCACCGTTGGTGGCCAGGTGGCACTCGTGATGTGTCCTCCTCCCAGGCCAGGCTCACACCCCACAGGAGGAACCCCAAGTGGAACGGGGGGGGTGCCTCAAAAGAAACAGGTGGCCCAGGAGGGGCACGCGTGGGCCTACCGCCCCTGCGCCCCCGGATTACTGGGGCCTCTCCCACCTCTTCAATGTAACGGGCGGGGGGTTCACAGGGCGCCCACCCCTCCACAGGGAGGGCTGTCCTAGAGAGGGGGCACCCAGTGGGGGACCTGTGGAGTCTTCCGGGGGGGGCGGCGTCTGAAGGGCACGATGCTACCCCCCCACTAGCTGCTGGAGTAGGGCCTCACAGCTAGCCATCCGGGTCCCCAGGGGGATTTCCCCCCATCCCTTGAGGGCTCAATTACTGGCCAGATGGGGGCTGCACTGCTCCCGAGGGGGATTTCCCCACCTCCCCCTGAAGGTTCCTCTGTTACCAAGAGGATGGCGGCGAAGCCCTCCATCCCGTCCCGCGACCCCTCCACTGCCCGCCCCTCGTCAATAGGGGTTGAGTTGGTGGTCTCACGCCACCACTTCCAGGCTGCTGCAGCTAGATTTTTTTTATTTTTTCCCATGCTCACCACGTATGCAGCTGGGAAAGCACCGCTATAGCTCCAACCTGCTCAGCGCTGTGCTGCCCGCTGCCATTTTGTTGCAGCTCCGGCAACAAGTGGGGCTGGAGCTGAGCAAGTTCACTGGGCGTGCGCCCCGCCTTCGAACAGCACCCACGTGCCCAGACTCAACCTATCACTGCTGCCCGGGGTTGCCTAGCAACCCCGGCTGGGTCTCCACAAGCGTGTGCAGTTCTGTTTGCTATTTCGGTCATATAAGAACAGCCTTGCAGAACCTGAATCACTACTTCAGGTTCTGCAAGGCTGTTCTTATATAACAGAAATAGCAAACAGCTAAGTGATCTCTTCACCTTTCTCTTAACACTTGGGAAGGGGGGGATTTATGGTTTATTGCAGCTTTGGGTGAGTCTCAACTGCCTGTAGCCCTTGATGCGGGCTGTTTGATCATTTGGTTTGGCATAATCAATGAACCAACCTTATTTCCTTAAGGATTATATGTTCTCCTAATCTTAACAAACTACCTCACCCAAAAGGGGGGAGGGGGGACATTCTGGACTTATCCTCACAAAAAAGAGTAGTCAGTCCAGAGTAGCTACCTATCTCTGCTTCTGTTCCCACTAGCAGAGAGATGTAGGGGTTTAAAAGCTCCTCCCTTCCACTGATCTCCAAGCCTGGAAATTTGCATGGAACTGTCAGTATGGAGTGGGAGGAGCTGGAGGAGGGCTAGAATAGCAAGAAATCAGTCAAACAAAGATACTATGTGATGGGCACACAATAGGGATGGGCGAACAGATCGCGGTTCGGGTTCGTCCGTTTGGTTCGTCCGTTCGGTTCATTTGTTCCGTTCGGATTCGTTCAGTTCGTTCGCCGAGTTCGGGTTCAGCTGTTCGGTTCGTTCGTCCGAACAAGCTGTTCGGTTCAGCCGTTCGGGAAGTGTTATGGTTGGTTTTTTTTTATATATGGTTTTTTGTTTTTTATTGGGTTTTCTTTTGTTCTTTATTTGGTTTTTATAGGGGGTTTTCTTATTTTTTTTTATCTAATATTATATATATCTGTCTACACTAAATCTAACTGCTATTAACTATTCTAAATGCTATGAAGTAAATGGATTATCTAATAAGTACACAGACCTACTCCTACAAACACTAAAACTAAATCACTAACGCTATCTCTATCACTAAGGTAACTCCTACAACTGTCTTCATCTATCTATCTATCCCCCCCATCCCATATCCATATCCATATATATATATGTATCCATATATATATATGGATATGGATATATATGGATATATATACATCCATATATCCATATATATGGATATATATATGGATATATATGGATATATATACATCCAATATATATGGGAAGGGGGGGAATCTTCACAAATAGAAGAGGAGTCTGTAGTGAAATACATACATTACATACTCAATGAGTCTGTACAGTGCATAACACAAGGTTTCAGTTTATGGTTTAAGTTTCATTTCATTACAAAAGTGAAATGAAACTTAAAGCAATCTAAAAATCCTACTCAACACCTGCTGTTCAGGAACAGTGACTAGCTCAGAAGGTGTTGGGAAGTGGGGAGGCAGATAATTAGTTTTGTTTCTTGCAAGCCTCTCCACCCCTGGTGCCTGGAAGTCTGCTCCTCAGTGAGTGACACCTCCCTGTCATGTTTGACCTTCCAGTGAACCTTTTTTTGCCACCTGAACTCATCCAAACGCGATCCGAACTGACCGAACTGTTCGGTCATTTTGCCGTTCGGTGTTCGGTTTGTTTAGTATGTTCGGGTTCGGGTTCGAGTTCGGTCGTCCGAACAGTTCGAGTTCAGGCCGAACTTCCGAACCGCGTTCGCCCATCCCTAGCACACAAACGGGGAAGTGCTGATGGTTCCTGGGACAGCAGAGGACTGCATAAGAGAGGGAAAGTCACCGGAATGATACAAATGAGCACAATCTTTTAAACAGGAGCCTCCATGCCCACTTTAACCCCTTTTTTCTGGAGATATAAGTATTCTCGCCCCATCACTTTAGCTCTTGTTAACATAGGGGAGGTTTAAGTGAGTTTGAAGTTAGTTGTCTCCAAACAAATGTTATATGCACAAAACCTGATTATCCAAACTAACCCCCTTAGCTGGTGGTAAAGATGGAGGTTCTGAAACATATTTGGTGGTTGTGGCCACCTTGCACCTGTGGCTAATTGGATACAGCTGCACTTATCCCATTCCATTGTGTATCACTGTAAATCATGCAGGAAGGGCAATGGTGACTTCTTTCATCCTAAGATGCTGTAGCAGGAGGGGGCGGCTAAGAAATTGAAATAAATAAATAAATAAATTCTTCCAAGCTTTGGTACTTCTTCTGCTGAGCAAGAGTCCAGCTACAGATCTCCTGGAGTCTTGAAAAATGTTCCCAAATGTGGGGCACCAGAGGCTGAGAGTTTTAATCACTTGGACTGGCTGTAGTGTGTACCTTACCCTTTTTCTGTGTACCTTACCCTTTTTGACTGGCTGTGTACCTTAACCTTACCCTATGTACCTTTTCTTTTTTCCTTTCCCCCAACAGCCTGCTCTATCTACATGGTAGGGAACTAGGAACTACTAATATTGTATAAATAAGAACTTTGAAAAGGGAATAGAAAGTACAGGGTTTTCAAGTATGAGTTATGTGTAGCTTAGAGAATACGGTGCTGGACTTGGAATGGAGACCAGCATTCTAATCCTGTCTTATTCATGCTCTCACTGGGTAGCATTGGTGATGTCACTATCAGTTTTCCATCTGCAAAACGGGAATGTTAAGGACCCACTAGGCTGTTGTATAAATAAGGATTATAAAGCACTTTGAACACTGAAAGTCCTATATAAATGATTATTATTATATTTATACCCCACTCTATCCCAAAAATGGCACTGAGTGTCTTATAATAATTAAAATAACATTCTTAATTAGAATACATTTAAAATAAATCCCACCCCTCCTCTTTCACAAACATCCCATTCCTACATTTTATTTTATTTATTTATTTAATCAAATTTATATGCCACCCTGCTCATTATGACTTAGGACAGCTTAAATCAATAAAACATCTAAAAACTCCCCTTAATCTTCCCCCAACCATTCCCTAACTCCCAACCCTATCCCTGCCTGCTAAACACTTGGCCAAATCGGTGTTTAGCAGGCAAGGTCTTACACTGTTTCTGGCTCGGGCTTAGATGAACCTGCAAGGGGAGGGAGTTCCATAATTGTAGGGCAGCCACTAATAACTAGGGGTGGGACACCAGGGCAATTACCGGGTACCGGATTTACCAGATACCGGTTTTTAAAAAACCGGATTCCCGGATTAAATCCGGTATACCGGTACCGGATTTATTCCATTGATTTCAGTGGGGAACTGTCCCCATTGAAATAAAAAAAATCCTCCCCCCTCCCAGGCTGTGCGGGTGGAAGGGGGGACACCCCCCACCCACCCTGCCCAGCCTGGATTTAAACAAAAAAATCCCCTAAGTGAGTGTCTGACCCCTACTGCGGCTCCGGGCT
Organism: Sphenodon punctatus; assembly: GCA_003113815.1. Lineage (NCBI taxonomy): Eukaryota > Metazoa > Chordata > Lepidosauria > Sphenodontia > Sphenodontidae > Sphenodon > Sphenodon punctatus. Next base: position 4,339,497 of record QEPC01012389.1, read on the forward strand.
GCTGCCAGCGATCCAGAGCCAGCCCAGCACCAGTGTCCAGCAGCAGCCGGTAAGTAAGTACCTGTACTGTATGATCCCTGGGGTGGGGGTTTAACACCCCCCACCCCACCCCAGGGATCACCCTAAGTACTTCCCAGTTCCCAGGGATCGCCTACCTCCAGGTGGCGGAGGCAGTCCGGCGGCTTCAGCGCCGGCTGTGGCTGCCGGCTTCAGGATGCTAGTAGGCCTTCCGGGGAAACACGGAAGTTCCCCGGAAGGCCTACTAGCGTGCTGAAGCCAGCAGCCACAGCCGGCGCTGAAGCCGTCGGACCGCCACCGCCACCTGGAGCTCAAAGTAGGTGATCCCTGGGAACTGGGAAGTACTTAGGGTGATCCCTGGGGTGGGGTGGAGGGGTGTTAAACCCCCACCCCACCCCAGGGATCAGTCAGTACCGGTACTTACTTGCCGGCTGCTGGACGCTGGTGCTGGGCTGGCTCTGGGGCGCCGGCAGTGGCCCAGAGCCCGGTAGGGGTCACAAATTTTTTTGGTGTCCTGCCTTCCACCCACGCAGCCTGGGCTCAGGGAGGGAAACACGGGTTTTTTTGGTGGTTTTTTTTTTTTACATTGCAGCCATTCATTTGAATGGCCGCAATGTAAAAAAAAATCCGGTACCGGGAATCCGGTAAAACGGGCCAGATTACCGGGTTAATCCGATACTGCCGGTACACCAAAATACCGGCAGTATCGGATACTGGATGATCCGATAGTCCTACCCCTACTAATAACCTGGTTTTACATGCCCTTGCTGTAAAAACGTCGTGGGCAGATGGTACCTACAAGAGGGCACGTCCAGTCGACCTCAGAGGCTGCGACTGGACATGCGAGAAGTAGTAGTATTTCAGATACCTTAGGATCAAGCCAGTTAGGGCTTTATAGGTCAAAAGCAGCACTTTGAATTGTGCCCAGGAAACTATTTGCAGCAAGTGCAGACTCTGGAGCACTGGGGTAATGTGCTCCCGGCAAACCACCCCAAACAAAATATGGGCCACCACATTCTTCACCAACTGCATTTTCCATCTCTCACTTGGAGGAGTCTCCCTTCTCTTCCCACCCCCCAAACTTAGTTCTGCCCACTCTCATAGAGGGGCCATAGCTGCTCTGAAAAACTTCTTACCCTTGCCCATATGTATTTGACTGAATTCGTTTTTCTTTTTTTAAACAAATGGATTTCTAATTTATTTATTTTTTAAAGCCACATGAGTTAGGGTGGGCTCGATTCCCCACACACTCTAGAGTGGGCAATTGCAGCTGCCACACTTTGGGCTGGCAGGGAGAGCAGGCCACACGATCTGCCCCCTTGTGGTCATCACCAGCCCCTTCACAACCTGGGGCGGACCAAGGAGTCAGCCACATGGGGCTGGATGCCCAGATTCCTGCTGTGCTGTACGGTTGGGTCTGCTGTTGCTAGGCAGCTGTTGGGGGGGGGTACACATGCTCCTCCTACCTGACAGCTGATCACAGGGGAGGGAGGCCCCCGTGATCAGCTGTTAGGCTACTTGGAAGAGCACACTCCTCCAGGCCCAATCCTCAGCCATTGCCTTGTACAACATTACTATGGGCTGCATCCTCGACCTTTTTCAGAGAATACACCACATAATAGCTGGCTTCCCACCCCGCCCTGGGGTGGGGTGAACATCTGGCAGCTGCTGGCCGTGCAAAGGCACTGCATCACGTGTTAACATTGCCCAAAGCGGGATGTCATCTTGTGTGGCTTCACCCTTTGTCCATGTCTAGATCAATTCCAATTCTTTTATGAAGCGTGCAATGTGACCCACCTGACCAGAAGCTGAATTTCTTCTAATTAGGTTTTCCCATGAAGATTACTTTCCCTAGAGACACAAGTTACTTGTGTATTGTTTGCCTCTTTGCAATCACCATCAGTTTTGTGGAATTTGCCCGTAGTGCAGAGATTGCAGACACAAACAGTTTGTTAGCAGATAGTTATCTTGGTGGCAAAGGGCAGTAAATTGTTATCCAGATCTGTGAAGTGCAGGTGTTCACTGGATGTGCTCTGACATGGATCCTTTTCTTTTCTTGTTTGCTTCCCCTTACGAGTGGTCAAACATAATGCAGGAAGTAGAGATATCCACTCATGATCACAAAGGCGTAAAAGGTGGTGGTCTTACCTGGAAACTCATTATACAAAACCACAAACTCTTAAGAGAATATTTTGGGAGCATTATTTTAGCAGCTATTTATCCTGGAAAACTGCCATTGTATCCAAGTCATGAAATGCTGTTATTTAACACTCTTTTGAATCAGTTACTTTAAAAAAAAAAAAATCTTGCTGGTTTTCTAATCTGAAGCTTGTCAGAATTTTGTAGCAGGCTCACATCACTATAGTGGGCTCTTTGGGTTATCCGAGATCTTTGAAGTTTGTCCTAGAGGCCCATTGCTAATTTTAATGCGTTTTTTAAAATGGATCAGATTACCTCCTTTTTCACTCATTCTCTGGAGCTTGGTCAGTCAGAAAAATTCACCCCTCTGCAGAGATTAAGCACAAGGTCTCTAGTTTGTTTATTACATCACTTGCAACAGTCCCTGGGTGCAGCCACACGAGCCGGGAGGGCCTGATCCCCCATGTGGCCATGACAGGCAATTGCAGCTGCCACGCTGCAGGAACAGTACGGTGAGCAGCAGGGTAGACAGTTCACCCCTCCTCCCCCAGAGAAGTTAGGCAAATATTGGAGGTCCCACCATGACCCAGGGCAGACTGAGGTGTCAGTCAAATGTGTGTGTGTGCCCATCCCCGCCCCACCCACTCTCCCCCCACCCATCCACTATCCCACCCCCCAGCCAGGACCTGGCCATGCAGGAATGAAGACAGCAACTGCAACTCCAAGCCCAGCTGCGACAGACCTCGCCGTGAGGCAGGGTAAACGGGGTCCAGGTCCACCGTAGCAGTGCTACCTCATGTTGGACAGCCTTATCCCACTTTGGATAAGGCTCCTACATGCTGCATCCCTGGCCCTTTTCTGCAGTGGAATGAATCTATGGTGGCTACCAGGCACATGATGCTCTGCATTGCATAACAATGATGACCAATGGGGGTGAGTAAAGCTGCCCAAACTGTGGTAGGCATGTCATGTGACTGTATCCCCTGCTTAGGAGGGACAGTCCCTCTCTGGGTGCTGAATCCCACTGTCTCTCTTTCAGGAGAGAGAGAAACAAGAAGCCAGTATTGAGACCACCTTGTATTGAGGTGGTCTCTCTTGTATTGAGACCACCTATTGGTCAACTGTATCAAAGGCCGCAGAAAAATCTAACAGGATCAACAGGGTATAATTCCCCATGTCAGTCTCCAGGTGTGTTATACACTTGAAATGTTGGGCAGTGTGTGTAAATTCATGAGGGGGCAGAGCTCATTTGTTGAGGGGTGAAGATTATAGGCCAGTGGGGCAGGAATGGTTTACACAGTATACAGGATTTGTAATTATTTAATACTGATAGTCTTACATAAAACATTTTCATATTAGTTATTAGAAATATTTTTGAGGGAGTAAAGGGCAGTTGTAACAAAAAGTATTTGAAAGCCTTGTCTTTAAAAGGATTTCATTCATCATTCTAAAATAAAATATTTAATGAGGTTTTTTCATTTCCCCCCCAAATTTCCAACTTTTCTATTGGAAAAAAAGGGAAAAAGTCCTCAGAAACACCCCCCCACACACACACACACACAACAGTTTTTCCCTGAACCCTCCCTGCCCCTCCCTGGGCCTTTACCTCTCTAGCTAATTAGACATCCACTTGTCTGACTTGTGCAGGAGGGAGCAGCACCAGGCTACATCATCAGTGGCATGTGGGTGTTTTACAGTGGGTGTGGATAGTTGTTTGTGGCCAAACAGAACAGACATAGGACCAGCAGATCCTCTCCTCCTCCTCCAGGAAAGGGAGTAACCCAGCTTGCTGCTTCATCTGGGCAGGCCTTTCCAATGCCACTAAAGGATTCTGGTAGAAGCATGTAGAGCCATCAAGAGGCCCACCTGGAGGAGGAGGAGGAGAGGATCTGCTGGTCCTACGTCTGTTCTGTTTGGCCACAAACAACTATCCACACCCACTGTAAACACTCACATGCCACTGATGATGTAGCCTGGTGCTGCTCCCTCCTGCACAAGTCAGACAAGTGGATGTCTAATCAGCTAGAGAGGTAAAGGCCTGGGGGGGTGGATTCAGGGAAAAACTGGGTTTTTTCCCCTCGTACCTCAGGAACCGCCTCGCCCTCCGCGCCCCAGAATGGTTCCTTCGGTCTTCCGGGGGTGCCTTCTTGGAGGTCCCCCACGTTAAGCGGGGGGCCACAATGGAGAGGGCATTCTTGGTGGCCGCGCCGCGCCTTTGGAACTCCCTCCCGGAGGAAGCTCACCTGGCCCCAAGCCTTTTGACATTCCGGCAAAGTTGTAAAACCTGGCTGTTCGCCCAGGCCTTTGGGGAGGGGGGTTTAGGTTTTTTTTATCTCCCCTACCCTATTTATTGTTTTATCATGATTCCCGGCCCTGCTTTAATACTGTTAATGTTTGTATTTTGGAATGTTTTAACTGTTTTAGATGTATTTTATATATGTGGTTGTTTTTACTGTAAGCTGCCCCGAGCTGTTTTAGGAGGGGCGGGGTAGAAATTTGATAAATAAATAAACTAAATAAAGAAGCCCAGGAGGCTGTACTTAATTGGAATCTCTACCCCCTTGGGGAGGGGGAAAACAAGGGAGGACACCTACTGGTCTTGCTGCTGCAAGAGATTGGGGTCTAGGAGAACATGTCTCCTATACATATATTACATGATAACCCTTGTCTGTGGCTGAGTATGATGAGTACTTGAACTCTTCTCCTATCCAACATCCTCTTCAACACAGAGTGTTTAAATAAACTCATATGAAATGGGGGGTGGGGGGGTGGGTGTTGGCAATGGCAGTGAATCAATACTGTAAAATTCTGTTTGTCATTGAGCTGCCCAAATGATCCTTTGTACATGCACTGTATTCTAGCAGGGACTAGCAGTCTGCATGTATGGGATAAAGGCATAATCCACCGGGTAACTGTTTGAAAATAATTAAAGAATGAAGGTGCCTGCTGTATGCAAAGTGGGCTTTTAATTACAACAGAAAAGAAATTCCTCAGAAATAATCTGTAAAATAGCTTAATTCTTAAGTGCACATTGGCAAGTTTTCAAACTATATATCAGATAACAATTGCTGTTTGTGTGCATGGATTATAATTAGCCCAATAAATTATACTGGCCCAGCACTGCAGTTCAGCTCCCACTGAAATTTACTGTAAATCCACAAGAGCACTGAGTGGCCGTTGCAAGAGGAGAATACACATGTGGCTCTCATTCTCTGGTAGCATATAGGGAAAGGATATCTTTGTGATAAATTAGAGAGGCATATGATAAACTTATTATGTGCCTATGTAATGTCTGTAATACCACATTACTGATCAATTGCTCTAGGATTTAGTCTAGCATCCCAAACATTTCAGCTGCTAACAACAACTTCGCTAATAGAAATCACCCTGCCAAGAAGCTATCTCCTCTCTCTACCCCTAAATGTGGAACCTTCTTGCCAAACTAGAGGCTTCCAGGATGGCCAACATAAGCAGCGTGTGGGAAGATATTGGGGGATCGTGCCCCCCTGATTTTTGGAAGCCATTAGAACCCCTGCCCAGCCTCTACTCCTGTGTCCCACCCACCCCTATTCACAGTTACCAGTCACCTATAATGGCCAGGTTTCGTTGCTGAGCAACTGGTCGCTTTTCTCTACTTGAAAATAAGAATTCTAAAATCCCTCATTATTATTGGAGTCAATGTAAGTCAGATGATCTCTCTTATTGGACTGACATCTGTGGGTGACAGTACCCAAGCTTTCAAGCCACATAGGGCCCTTCCTCAGGCAATATTCTCACCCTCAACATTTATTCTAATCAAAGGAATAATCTAAATCACTTTGGGTGTAGCCACATGATGCCTTGGGCAGCCTTACCCCACTCCGTGCAGCCTTACCCCACGATGCAGTGCATCACGTGCATGGTAGCTGCCCCCATGGTGTGGCAGCTGGCTGCTATGTGCTGCATCCTTGGAAAAAGACCAGGGATACAGCACGTAGCAGCTTTACCCAAAATGGGGTAAGGTTGCCAAAGATGGGTAGCTCATGTGCCGGATCACCGTCTGCCCCACTGCATAGCGAGTTCCACTGCAGGACTTTAAGTGGCAGCCGCTAACTCCAGTCCCATCTGGCCACATCATGGCTGGGGGCGGGTTTAGCAGTTGGGTTGGGGGAGGCAGAGTAGGGCCGGATGCCTGCTTGTGTGGCCAGCATGTCAGCCTGCACTGCACTGTGGTGGGTGGTCCAATAGCAGCCCACCTGCCTGGCTGCCCCGAGAGGGGCCGACCATCTGCCCTGCTCCCCACACTGGCCCTGCAGTGTGTTTGGTTGTGTTTGTCCACCACGGGGCCTCACAGAGATCAGGCCCTCCGCAGTTCATGTGGCTGCACCCTTTCCATATTTTACAAGTGGGAACAACATGGCAACCAATCCCCCTCGAGATCATTATTATCATTTGTCTAGAAATGGCAGCTTTCGACCCTGTTTTCTAGCAAGATCTTCTAGATCAGATAGTTTGCCTTGATAGCGGGTTCTTTTATTTCCTTTTTTCTCTGAAAATACGCAGGTAAATGAAACCTCTTTGCGTTGCTGAACCCGCCTCTGACAGCCTTCTCATCAATGCTGATGCGTCCATTCTGGGCCTGTCAGATGTGGGCTTGGTTCAAACCCCGGTAGGAATAGTGGCCAGGCTAGGGTAAAACACATTGGTGTAGATTTCTACCCCTGGGCTTTTTTGTTCACCAAACAAAACAAAAAAAAGGTTAATGGCAATCAACTTTCTTATGGGGATATTGTGTACCTCTGTGCAGGTGACAATGTCCTAAAAGGGCAAAGTTGGAGAGCCACTAACTTACAAGTTTTTGGAAGAGATGTGCACCTGGGGTAGGACAATACCCCAAGACACAAGATGAAGGTTTTTAAATATCAGCCTTATATTTGCTACCCTCCAGTCTTCCGGTACAGAGGCAGATTTTAGCAATAGGTTGCAGATTACCAGTAGTAGATCTGCATTTTCATATTTGAGTTGTTTCAGAACTCCAGGGTATAGAGTTGGGACCCCGGGGCAATTACCGGATACCGGATTTACCGGTTTTCCGGTTCTCAAAGAACCAGATTCTCGGATTAAATCCGGTATCCGGTACCGGTTTTATTCCATTGATTTCAATGGGGCACTGTGTCCCCATTGAAATCAATGGAATACAATTCCTCCCCCCTCCCCCTCCCAGGCTGCGCGGGTGGAAGGGGGGACACCCCCCACCCACCCTGCCCAGCCTGGATTTTTGTTAAAAAAAGAGCCCCCCCCCAGCACCAGCGGCCGCGGCGTCCCCGCAGCCGCCGGTAAGTATAGACCCGATCCCTGGGGGGGGTGTTTAACACCCCCCCAACACCCCAGGGATCACCCCTACTAAAGTTCACAGCTTGCTTACCTTGCGGAGCTCCGGGTGCGGCGGCGGCGGGCGGTCCGGAGGCCTCAGCGCCGGCTGTGGCTGCCGGCGTCAGAGACGCTCTAGGCCTTCCGGGGAAACCCGGAAGTTCCCCGGAAGGCCTAGAGCGTCTCTGACGCCGGCAGCCACAGCCGGCGCTGAGGCCGCCGGACCGCCCGCCGCCGCCGCACCCGGAGCTCCGCAAGGTAAGCAAGCTCTGAACTTTAGTAGGGGTGATCCCTGGGGGGTTGGGGGGGTGTTAAACACCCCCCCCAGGGATCGGGTCATACTTACCGGCGGCTGCGGGGACGCCGCGGCCGCTGGTGCTGGGGGGTGGGCTCGCCTCTGAGTCTTTTTTTAAACAAAAATCCAGGCTGGGCAGGGTGGGTGGGGGGTGTCCCCCCTTCCACCCGCGCAGCCTGGACTCGGGGAGGGTTTTTTTTTTTTAACTTTTTTGGTGGGGCTTTAAGTTTTTACATTGCAGCCATTTTTAAATGGCTGCAATGTAAAAAAATCCGGTACCCGGAATCCGGTAACGGGTCCGGATTTACCGGGTTGAATCCGATAATGCCGGTACGCCCAGTACCTGCATTATCGGATACCGGATTTACCGGCACGCACGCCCCTAGTATATACCATCTGGTCCTGGTGATTTGTCACTATTTAGCTTGACAATTTGCTCTAGAACCTCTTCCAAAGTCACTCTGATTTGTGACAGCTCTTCTGATTCATCACCTACAAAGGACAGTTCCAACATCGGTGTCTCCCCAGCGTCCTCTGCAGTGAAGACAAAAGCAAAGAAATCATTCAGCTTCTCTGCAATGGCCTTATCCTCCCTGAGTGCCCCCTTTTATCTCCTGGTCATCCAATGGCCCAGCTGACTCTCTAGCAGGCTTCTTGCTTCTGATGTACTTAAAAAAGTTTTTATTAGTTTTTGCCTCTTTAGCAAATCTCTCTTCAAATTTTCTCAGCCTTATTAATATTTTGCATCTAATTTGCCAGTGCTTATGCTCTTTCCTATTTTCCTCATTGGGACTAGTTTTTCATTTTGTAAAGGATGCCTTTTTGGCTCTAAAAGTCTCCTTCACCTCAGCATTTAGCAACAGGGACAGAAGTTTAGTCCCCTTGCTGCCCTTTTTAACCTGTGGAAGACATTTCATCTGGATTCCAAAATGGTGTTTATAAATAGTTTCTGTGCCTCTTGCAGACCTTTAATCCTCATAATTGCTCTTTTTAGTTTCCTTCTAACTAGTTTCTTCATTTTAGCAGAGTCTCCCTTTTTAAAGTTAAAAGCTACTGCGGTAGTTTTGTTCACCATTCTCCCTCCAATAATTGTCGATGCATCCCAAATGAGACAAGACAACCATGAGTTGGGTTGAAAACGGCCACACTTTTTAATCAAATCAGGGTTATGTATCAAATCAGGATTAGGTGGGGAAATCGCCTAATGTGATTTGGTTCCAGTACAAGAAGTCTCCACACGTTAAAGATGATCACAAGGGGCTGGCTCAATATACCCTCGAGTGCCTGCCCCCACTTAAACACAATGTCTCCCCCTCATCCCATGTGTGAGGGGACAATGTCCTTATTGGACCTGGGTAAGGAGGCTACCCCACCACTTGCCATAACCTGCTTTTGCGGTAGGTGTGGCCTCCCCATCTATCATCCTCAATCTAAGTTCTATAGGAATGGGCGAACAGAATGCAGTTCGGATGTTCGGTCGTTCGGTTTGAAACCCGAGTTTGGGTTCGATGGTTTGGTTCAGCTGAGTTCGGGTTAGCCGAACTTGGCCGAACAGTCAAAAACAGCGAAATTGAAATGAAACCAAAACCGAAACCTTTTTTTTGGTCCTGAAAATACGTTTTTCCTACCCCTGAATTCATCTGAACTAAACTGAACACGACCGAACTGTTCGGTAATTCGAGAGTTTGGTTCAGAAGTTCAGTTCGTACGTCCGAACAGACTGAGTTCGGTCCGAACATCCGAACCGCATTCACCCATCCCTAAAGTTCTATAATAGACTATGCCAACAGTACTGGACCTCTGCAAAGAGTGCATCAAATGTAACATCACAGCAACACCCCCTTTGCCTAAATCACGGGGGGGAAACCAGATCAATCCAAATACCCTACATTGTGAGGAAGGTAAAAACTGAGAATCCTTGGCCCAAATTGGGGTTTCCAGAAAAATTCCTTCCTGGCCCCAGAAAAGGCAACCGGGTCAACCCACAGTGCTTTGGGGAGGGTGGGTCGGCCTGCTTGCTGGAGCTCCTGCCTGAAACTGGGGCAGGAGCAGATGCTGGGCTCCAAACTCTGCCCCAGCAACTCTCACTGGGTTACTCCTTTTCTCGCTGCTGCAGCCGATGCTTCCTGCCTCGGGGCACTTTGCTGCAAGGGGTTTTGCCCCGCATGTGCTGTGCCCCATTCTTTAAGTGGGAATACAACAAGGGGCCCACTCACTGCCATCATTCTGGGGCATGCAGAGGGCTATTGTCGATGCATCCCAAATGAGATAAGACAACCATGAGTTGGGCTTAAAATGGCTGCACTCTTTAATCAAATCAGGATTATGTATCAAATCAGGATTTGGTGGAGAAATAGCCTAATGCGATTTGGGTCCAGTACAACAAGCCTCCACGTTAAACGTGATCACAGGGGGCTGGCTCGATATACCCTCAAGTGCCTGCTCCCTAGGGATGGGTGAATGCGGTTCGGATGTTTGGACCGAACTTGGTCTGTTTGGACGTCTGAACTGAACGTCCGAACTGAACTCTCAAACGACCAAACAGTTCGGTCATGTTCGGACGAGTTCGGATGAGTTTGGAGGCAGGAAAAACATCTTTCCAGGGCCGAAAATTAGGTTCGGTTTCGATTTGGTATTTTTGAATGTTCAGCCAAGTTTGGCCAAACCGAACTCGGCTGAACCGAACCATCGAACCCGAGTTTTGGACCGAACATCCGAACCACGTTCTTTTCGCCCATCCTTACTGCTCCCACTTAATCAAACACGTTTCTCCCTCATCCCATGTGTGAGAGGGACAAGGTCCTTGCTGAACTGGAGTAAGGAGGAAGGTGCCGGCAGGCTGGGGACTGTACCTGTTCCTTACCACCCTCATGGGACACCCCTCCCAGGGAGGCTACCCCACCACTTGTCATATGCTGCTTTTGTGGTAGGTGTCACTGCCCCATCTCTTACGGAGATGACTCATCTTCAATCTAAGTTCTACAATAGCCTATGCCAACAGTACTGGACCCCTGCCACTAAAGGGGCACCGATGCTAATCGGATGGGCCCGACCCCCACCTAAACCTCATCCCTCCAATATTTCCATCAGCTTGTCCTTCACTGCCTACAGATATAATTCATTCCCCTCCAGGGACTGAGGCTGCTTTTAAATGAGGGCACGCTGAAGCGCCTCCCAAACGCCGCATTAAAGCAAAGCCGCTGGAAGTGACGTTCTCCCCGTTGCCGGCGGCGGCGGCAGCTGGAAACACAGGGCTTTGGAGCGGTGTATTCTTAAGCCAGATAATTGAACTCTTAAGAACGCGCCGCTGCAAAGCCCCGTGTCTCCAGCCGCCGCCGCCGGCACCGGGGAGAACGTCACTTCCGGTGGCTTTCCTTTAATGCGGTGTTTGGGAGGCGCTTCAGCGCGCCCTCGTTTAAAAGCAGTGTAAGAGACCCTGTCGTTGTGGTAAAGCTGGGTCCCTTGTGCATTATAGCTAGCTTGTTCCCCCTCCAAGTGCAGAATGATTCATCCTGAGGAAGGTCCAATTGGTGCCACTCTGAATCAAGGGAGTAGCTACTGGCACCTCATGACATTGTGGCTCATCCACTGTGTCTCTGCTCATGCTGACAGGCCCAGTCAGGTCCCCCAGGGGGCCCTTCCTGGCGCCATGCCTGACCAATGCACCAGACCATGGCTGATGAACCACATGAGCCACCTTCAAGGGATGGTGGCACCTGGAGAAAGCAAACACACAGCTCGATTAAGACAGGAGGCCTATCACTTGTATACCTTGCACCGGCATGCCTGTCACTAGCTTCCCCAATATGAAGTGAGGCCTGAACGTGAAGGGGGGGAGGTGCAAGCACACTAAGGTGGCCTGGAGGGGATAGCAGTAGACTGGTACTTGGGGAGGCAAATTCCCATTTCTGTGCCTAAAGGAGAATCCTGGGAGTCTGGGCTGCACTGTCAGCTATGTCTCGGCAGCTAAGGCCGGGCCCAAGTCAGGTTTCCTGGCCTACCTAATCTAACCAGCTAGCCCATACCCCATTGGCCCATTCTAGGACACCTTAGCCAGGTTGACAATGTTGGATGGTCGAGCTGCAGGTCTCCGATCCCCATTACCTGTGACATCCCTGGCCGATTCAGGGACCAGTTTGCTGACCTGGAAAGTCCCAAATAATGCACATTCAGAAACTGCTGTACACAACCAAAGACCGCAAGTACATACTGGGGGGGAATTGTCCAGCAGCAGAAGGGGGGGTATGGGGACCCGCTTGTCTGGGGCCTGCTCCCAGGACCAACTCTCAAACATCTGCCTGGTCAGAACACCGCAGTCTGGATGGGGCTGGCTGGCAAAACTTCTCACTAGCCCTGGGGCTGCGAGCTTGCCTGCTATGGAGCCAACAGCCACCTGACCCCTCCTCAAAGCTCGGGCGAACTGGAGCATCTGAACTTTGGAAAGTGGGAAACTGGTGGGGACCGGTACTCTTGGAATTCACTGAAAGCCCTGCTGTGCTCGGTCCCTGTTTGTGAGGCCAGGTATCCTTGTATGGTATCATACAGCACTGGGATCCAAGGCTCCCTGCCAATGGCAGCAAAGGCTCTGGGTTCCACCTGGCTCTAGGTGCCAGAGAGCGAAATTGCTCCATCTGGCAGCAAGGGAGGGGCATTGGCCACTCCATTATCGATGCCTGATGCATGCGTGGGAAGGAACAAAAGTTATTATGGTTCAGACATGTAGCACCGATGCCCTCATCGGCTTCATAACCCTGGGAGACCTAGAAGACGGCACTGATGATGTGAATTACCACCTGGTTGTCACTCAAAGAGTTCAGGGGGGTGGGGGGTCATGAATTCATTTGGCCAAAGGAGGATCACCAGCCCAATGAAAGGTGCACAGCGATGTGGCAAGCACCATCTCTAGACACTTTGACTTCCCCGACTCAATGATTCGGTGGTCAATCCTAGCTGAGCATCGCTCCAGAAAAGTGAGATCACAGGTAACCTCAGATTCCACCCAATCCAGCAGTCAAGGGGGTTGTGCATATCCCGACCCAAAAGCTCCAGCCACCTCCGAATAGGTCTGTAGTTCCCTTATAGCAGGAGCCAGTTCTTCCCCAAAGCCAACCCTGCTAAAATAGCTTGAAAAAAGACTCAGATCACCCAGTCATTCCTTACGTCTCAGGTACTCTGATGCGACAGAAAGGCTGTTGGTCAACTGCCAGCTTCCACCACCACCGGGACAAAGATAGACCAGTGACACTGGCTCTGTACACAAAATCGAGGCTTCCACATGAGGACCACAACTGCTAGGCAGTAACCCTCTTGGCAGTAAGGCAAGCCTAGATCTCGGCACTGAGGGTCTATCCGTGAGGAGGTGGGACACAGCCATCACTGTTCAATCCCCCAGCAAGTCACTCCAGTGGACGGGCCCTCAGTCCTCCAGGGGGCAAGCAGGGGTCCCAAGGCTAGTTGCTACACTCTGGAAGGTCTCCATCAGTTCGTTATATTCATCAAAATATTATTATTATTCCCATTTTACAGATGAGAAACTGAGGCTGACAGTGGCTTCAGGGCTAAGGCAGGCTTGAACTCTGTTCTTCCAGATCCTATCCCAATACCTTAATCACTAAACTATATCGGCCCATGCTGGTGCGGCGAATAACTCAGAAGCATCCAGGTCCTTGGTGAGCCTGCCTGAACGGGTGTACTGCCAAACCACCCAACTGACAAGGGAACTAAACCGCCCACATGCCAAGAGGGAGATTAAGCAGCCCATGGGTATGGCATCATCATAATAGTAACTGCCCTAAAAATGAAGAAAAAAACCCCAGTAAACCAAACTGCCTGGGTGTACCAGAGAGAACTGACTTCATGTCACCCTCGCCAACTGGGCTCCATGGCCGTGCTGTTTAACCCCTGCGACAGCTGAATCAAACGCGACCTACTGGACTGATGTGAGCTCCCTTGGTATGCCCTCGCCCAATCAGGATGGGTGAGGAGGGGGAGCTTACACTGATCAATTCAGATTGGGATTGGGACTCTTCCCCGCTCGTCCTCAACTGCCACCCCTTTGGTTGCGCTTTCCAGAATGAACCTCCTGGGTTGTACTTTCCTTTTGCCCAAGGTTTGGACCTGGGACAAGAGGATGTGGCATGGAAGCCCCCGCAACTCACTCAGGAGTAGCACAACTTGCAGGCTGCCCAGGAGCACTTTCCTAGCCGGCTACACTCTTGGCAGTGCCCGCACCTGGTCCTTTTCTCCCTCTGCCCCTTGGCACAAAAGGAGTCCTTGGCTGTAGTGATGCCACATTTTGTAAAACATGCTCACAATCCAACTTGGGGGCATTGGCTACATTCATGCAGCCCAGCCACAGGGCACGGGCATGCACATCCCAACGCAGCCCAGGAGTAAGGCTGCCCTATGCCTAAAGCCTCATTGGCCGCATGCCCGACGGACTATGCTAGAATATTTAAGGAGAACTAATGTCTGCTCCGGGTATGCTGCAACTTGAGCCCCCTGGAAGTTGGAGTAGGCAATGGTCCAGTTGGTCCAACCATCCTCAGGTGCCAGAAATGCTCCTATTCTTTCTTGTCATCCCCCATCTGCTGGAACCCCTATTGGGTCACCAGACAGTAGGGGAAGATGTCCACATGCTTGTCCCTCAATTATCCGCACCCTAGTGGCATGCACATGGTGCTCCCCCATGGGCGCGAACACATCAAAGAACACCCCCCCGCCAGCCAGGGGGGAGGGGCTGGTATGCAACACGCCTCCCCTGACGAGGCCCCAGGCTGGGGAGCTGCAACACTTGGGGGTCTGGGCAGGTCAGGTGCGGCCATCGGTTTGGGAGGGATGGGCTGGTGGTGAAGTGAACACTGGGCACCCAGCATCTCTGGAAAAGGAGTGGGGGACCCCCACTCCACACCACCAAAATCGCTGAACAGCACCCTCACTCCCCCAAAGCAGCCAGGTGCCATGCCCTACCCCTGTGGGAGCAGCTGGGATGGTGCCCTGGTGTCAGCAGCGTGACACGGCACAGCCCGTGGGCCCCATTACCTGCCAGTGTGAGGCCAATATGGCCGTGCATCCCAGGACCCTCTTGGCCCAGATCCAGTGACTCACTCACCCCTGTATCTTGTGTGGCTGGAGCGCTTTTAGGTGCAATGGGGGCAGTGCTGGGTTTTCAGACTGCTTCCCAAGACCTAGATGGTCTGCTCCATGGGCTCTATCCACTGCAAAAACCCTCCTCAGCATCTTGTCCTTGAGGGTCCTGGTTCTCCTCACTTAGTCCCCCCCAGCTCCCAGGGGCTTACCCTGGAATGAGAAGAAGGAAGGAGTCCCCCTCTCTGCCCCTGCCACCTCATGGTTGCATTCCATAGGGGACCAGGGCCAGCAGGATCCAGGAGGGGCCCGCCTGCCTGCAGGGGCAGCAGTCCCATTCCTGCAAGAGTCCGCTGATCCCAGCCACTGGGGGGGTGGGGCGGGGGCTGGGTGTCACCCCTTTTGGCAACTGCAGGGGAGGGGCTGCCTCATTGAGGGGCTGTGGGGAGTAACCCTGCAGGGACCCTGCTGTGGCTGGGGGCCCATCTGCCCTAGAGGCCCGCAATGCACTGCGCCCCTGTGTAGTGGGATGCCATACCCATGACGTTTGGGCCCTGGGCCTGTACCCAGATGCCTCAGGCCTCACAGCAGTTGGACAGCCCAGCCCTGACTGGGCAGCCACCACCTCACCCATCTGTGCCCTGCAGCCTACTGCCCCCTCCAGAGTCATCCCCTTTGCCATGACAGGGGGGCGGGGGATGATCTGGAGGCAGGTCAGCCCCCCTCAGGGCCCAGCCAGCAGGCTTAGGGGCCTGCTGGTACCATTCCCCTGGGCTTTCCTTTATCATTTCCCCCATCCCTGGTTGAGGAGAGCGGAGGGAATTCAAACCCTACCTGGGCCTACAACAGGCAGCATAGAGCTGCTGCAGCAGGCAGGAACCCCACAGTGAATGGCTGAAAAAGATCTGACTGGCGCCCCCGCTTAACTCTGGGTACCCACCGTTGCCCTGGATGCCGCAGTCCCGAGCAGCTGGCCACATTGCCAGCCTCGCTTGGGAGCTGCTGCTTGCTGGAGCAGATGTTGGGCTCCAAACTCCGCCCCTTTTGGGGTGGAGTTTTATTCAACAACAGCGCTTTCATGCCATGCAACAAGGGTTGCCCCAGCAACCCTCGCTGAGTTCCTTCTTTTCCCACTGCTGCAGCCGATGCTTCCCGCCTTGGGGCACTTTGCTGCAGGGGGGTTTTGCCCCACACGTGCTTTACCTCATTCTTGAAGGGGAGGTGTGACAAGGGGCCCACTTGCTGCCACCATTCTGGGGCATGCGGAGGGCTATTATGTCATATTTGATTATATTGTGATCACTATTGCCAAGCGGCTCCATCACCAGTTAAAATGGCCTTAAATTAAATTAAACACATCCCTTGAATTAAACACATCCAAAATAATATTCTCCATATCTAAGTTATAACTTGGAATTCCCATACAGTGACCACAGGCAAATCCCCCAGGACTTAGGGTGCAATAAACACAACAAAGATCTAATTATTTTCTTCCAAACTTTGTTGCACAGTTTACCTAGACTGATATTCTGAAAAACAAAGAAGGCATTTGTTCTCAGTTACAGAACAATGAACTTCGCTCCAGGCATGGGAAAGAAGATAGCTAGGAAAGTATTGCACTTATAATGGGAGCAGATTAGTAAGTGGATAATTAATGGTGGTAAAGTTATTGGATCTTTCCTTCCCATTTGGGCTCATTCTCACACTGATGATGGAACGTATAGCCCTGAGGAAGGGTCTTCAGTTGAAAGGCTCTCATTTCGGGTGCTTTTGGTCTTTCATGGGTTTATTGGGCTGGTCATGGAGATATCCTCTACAAGGGATTAAATAGACTTTAAAGGAACAAAGCAAGTCTAAGGAGTTTTCACAGAGATCTTCATGATTTTAATCTACAAAGGTTCCTGTTTCCCCCACCCTATATGACACTCTTAATGGCTTTAGAACTCTGGATTTATATCATTTTACCTCTCTGAGAAAACTTAGAGTCAGATCAACTTAAGGCTACATGAATCAAAGTGAACATTAGAGACATAGTAAAATACAGCGTTAATGTCATAATATCTTCCATCCTAATATTGCTGACTGTTATGTATTCATTTCTGAATCTGATTCTGGATTATTAGGGTTGAAAAATTAGCAAGGAAATAAATATGCTACACAAACATATTAGCATAATATTTCTGTCACAGTAAAATAAAATACATCCAATATTTATTATGGGCTTTTCTCTGCATAGAATTTTGGAGAACTGTCGAGAATTCATAATTCAGAGCTTTATATAAAAGAGAGAGATAAGCATGCAGATCACATGCAAAGTAACTTTTTGATTAGCCAATTAGTAAATCTATAAATATAAAGGAAGGGGCATGAGTTAGTCAACTCTTTATTTTGCCTAGTGCCCAAATTTGTTCCTTTTAATTCCTGATCCACATATAGAAATCCTCCAATTTGTATGCTAAACACACATGTGAGAGAACAAAGGAACACTTGTGAAGAGGATAAATTCACCTTGAAGTGATTCTAAGTTATTCAGAGTCATCAAAACAGTAACTCAAGGTGTCACCAAAGCATGGAACCTCATTGCAGTGTGTAAATAATCTGAAGAGAGCAACCCATCGTACAGTGCGAAGACTCTCGTTGTGAACATGTACACACAGCTATAGATGTTGTGATAGGGTAAGGCTTTATAGGATGTGGATTATCACAAAACAAAATATTATTTCAAACTCCAATCAGTAGATTTTTAATATATTCGTTCCATTACCCTGACTACAATATTTTCTTTTAGAAACAATACTACTAAACATGGGTTATTTGTAATGAACATGCTTCTCAGTTATTGATTTATGATGAAATTATGTATGCAAATTGACTTTCATTTGAGACTGATCAATGTATTTGATTAATGTGTGCATATTTATTTTTTATATGGTGAGATTACTAATGAAAGAATGGTTAAGATTGTTGTGAGATACATATTCGCCACTGTCCATTGATAGTGATGCAGAGTGTACCAGCACAGATCGGGAAACTTATATGCAAACCATTGAGGGAAATTATACGTGAGTGAGTATAAGGAATTCCCAACTTTCATTTGGTTTAAATTAAATATTTATTTATTTGTTTATTTATTTATCTCTCTCTCAAGATTAGAGTAAAACTTGAAAATGTGACCTCACTGCACCTTAAAGTCTCAATAAAAAAATTAAAAAGATGGATAAGAAATGTGGAGTTTTTCCTTCCAAATTCCCTTTGCATACTTTTGATTACCACTCTGTCTGAAACTTAGTCGATGTGCAGAGGAATTGTCCCCAAGGAGGAGAGGTTATTCGTACACAGGGTAGTTGAGTTACATGGTTCTGTATAACATTAATTTGAATACAAAACTATAATTTATTAACAGTAGATAGGGAGGTTATAGTCCATCGCAGAATACTGACTACATGATGCTTTCAGTACCTCTTATTCATACTTGTGCAGAATGGGAAACTGATGCAGACAAGTGAAGCCCATTGTTCCAGATCTAGGCTAGAGCCAACATAACAACTCAATAACTCTATCGCTCCTGTCATCAGACCACGTAAGCATGCTCTGGTGAATGCATTAAAAGAGCTTATAGAATCGTAGAATTGGATGATAGATATAGAACAGAGATAGATTAGAGATAGTGGATACCTCTGAGCTTTCCTTTTCCCTTTTCCCGTCCGTCTCCCCTGTCCATATATTGGATATTTAGATTCTAGGCTGTTTTATTATATATATTAGGATTATAGGATAGGAATATTTTGTATTATATGCAGGTTGGGTTTAGCTTAAATTTTAGAGAGAGAGAGAGAGAGAGAGAGAGAGAGAGAGAATACCGATACCAAAAACAAAATCTTTGTTTGAAATTGGTACTGATACCAGTAACAATGATAATGAAAAACATTTCATTATTAACAAAAATGAAAATGACACATTTTAATAACAAAAACTATAAGGAAAAACAACATGGGGCCCTGGTGCACACCCCTATCACTTATCTACATCATTGCAGGCAGACAAATTACTAAGCCTTGGGTTGGTGGCAGGTTTGGCAGTGCCACAACTGCACCCTGGCTTGGGCCCAGGTTCCCAACCAGTAGGCTCTCTGTCCCAGTATTCTCCCATGTCCCCACCACTGCTGGCACTTGGTTGATTGTTTGTCTTGCAAGAGCCCCAGCAGCCATGTTACACTGGGTGGAGCAATATCACGCTTCCTGTTCTCTGCTGTTTGCTCTCGGACGTGAACCTGCTACCCAATTGCCTCTGCCCTCATCTGCTACCTGCCTATTCCTTATTTGAGCCCATTTGTCCTCCATATCTGCTCACCCTTTCTTGAAGTTGTTACCTATATGCTGGACTCCTGTGTTCCTGCTTTGACCAGTGTAACTTGTGTTACAGTTGTGACCCTTTGTTCTGGACTGCTGTGGATCTCATGCCAGACCTGGGCCTGCTCCTGCAAGTATATGTGGACCTTAGGCTCCTGACACACATATGTGGTTGCAGCTCTGAAGAGTTTATGGTCTAAATAGACACGGGTGGAAGAAAACATGTGTCACCACCATTACTTCATAAATGGAAACTTTGGAGACCTGAAGCAGAGGGAAGGATAAATTACTTTCTATCTTAAGGCCAGCTCTGAAATCTGTGACACAGCCAACAATTGAAACACAGTTTTAAGTCAAACCCCCACAGTCTAACTCACAAGCACATTCATCAGACCTACTCAGATTCTGAATTTAGACTCATAAGAAAAATAAGATGTTTCACTCCAATTTTGTTTTCCAGACCAATGTGTGACAGGAAAATTCAAGTGTGTCTGGTATCTTGCCATTTTTAATTGGTTGGAATTTGGCTGATGTTCAGCCTGCTGAACAATGGTGAGTCTTGCCCTTGAGGAAGCAGAGGTGAGAATTGAGAAACAGTGTGATTCATCTAGGTAATGTACAGCTGAGGCAGGGGACTTGAGGTGTTAAACACTTATTGAAGAGTAGGATTGTAATCAGAACTCCCCACAACTCTCCTACCACACAAATATAGATCAGACAAGCAGATCGCATGACTGTGTGCAACTACATGATATGTAGTTGTCATCGGAGTAAATAAATAATAGTTTCCATAATATTATTTATTTAGATTTATCAACTGCACTTCCCACAAAGGCTCAGGGAGACTCACAATCAAACAACAATAAAAATTTAAGCAATAAATCCTCCCACTATCCCCACAGCCCTATCCACAAACCCACCCCACCCCTATTCCCTGCCCACCCAAATGCCTTTTCAAAAAAAAATGTTTTACACCACCTCTGGAAGATGCTTGGGCTCAAGCAAACCGAGTTCCACAAAACCAGTGCAGCAACCAAAAACACCCTCCTGCACACCCCTGCCATATGGACAAGGGTAACAGATGGAACCTGCAAGGGGGTGCTTCTGGCTGACCATAGGGGCCACAGTGGGACATGATAGGACAGGCAATCTTTCAGTTATATGGAACCCAGACTGTTTAGGACCTTAAAGGTCAAAACCAGCACCGTGACTTGTGCCTGGAAAGCTTTAGGTAGCCAGTGAAGACTTCAGAGCACCAGTGTAATGCGTTTCTGGTGACTCATCTCAGGAAGGAACTGAGCTGCCCCATTCTGGACCAACTGCAGCTTCTGAACAAGGACAGCCCCACGTAGAACATATTGCAATCATCGAGCCTCAAGGCGATTAAGGCATGGATGACGGTGGCCAGATCCGAGTCAGAAAGAAAAGGCTGTAGCCTGCTCATCAGATGGAGTTGGTGAAAAGTGCTTCTGACCACTGCTGGAAGCAGTCAATCCAGGCGCAGCAAGGGGTCCAGAAACACTCCAAGGCTATGAACCTCATTGACCAGAGGGGGCCAGACCTTGTCAATAACAGATGTCCCAATCCCTTCCAAGTCACAAGACCAGCCAACCATCATCACCTTAGTCTTGTCTGGATTCATCTTTAATTGGCTCATCCTCATCCAGTCCAACAACAGCCAGACATTGGATAAGCACCAAGACTGTAGGACCTAGGTCAGAAGGAAAAGAGAGGTAGAGCTGGGTGTCATTAACATATTGATGACACCTCACACCAAACCTCCAAATGATCTCACCCAGAAGCCTTAGATTCATGTTGAACAAGAGGGGAGACAGAATAGAACCCTGCTGAACACTACAGTGGAGGCCTTGAGGGGATGTTGAGCAATCGTCCATCACCACCCACTGGGACCTTCCCAAGAGGAAAGAGCGGAACCACTCAAGAGTGGTCCTGCACACCCCCACCAGGTGGGTCCTTCAATCATGTCAACAACACCTCATGATCAACTGTATTAAAGGCCACTGAATGACATAACAAGATCAAAAGGTAGGATTCCCTTTGTCGATCCCCAGGCACAGATCATTGACCAAAGCCACAAGCGCAGTCTGCATGCCATATTCAGGCAATGAAAACCTGACTGAAACGAGTCCAGGAATCTGATTGCATCAAGAGGAGCCTGGAGCTGTCAGGCAACAATAACCTTCCCTAAAAAGGGAAGGTTAGAGAGGCTGGTAGCTGGCTGGGAAGTCAATGTCCAAAGACTGTTTCTAAGGCAGTGGTCGGACTACCATAGATTTAAGGACATCTGACATCCTCCTGTCCCATAGGGAGGTGTTGACAACCCCAGCCAACAATGACCTCAATGCCTCCCCGCTGTCAGGGTTGGAGAGGAGAGGAAGGAGGAGTCCACAGGGGACAATAGCCAGGAGATCACTTAAAGTATAATGGGACCCCTCACGTTGTTAAGTGGCTAGCCCAATATAAGCAACACCAAATTGTCATAATAGGAGAGATATGTAATTTCCCAGCTGGCTAGAGACAGAAAATGAGTGAATAGCAGGATACAGTAGCAGCACACTCTGACTAACACAGTGGGAGGGAGTAACCTAATTTCCAGAAAAGGAGGTGCACTGTATTGTGGGGAAGCACCAGGAAGGGAAGGGTCCCCTGGGTAACCCAGGAATAACCTTGGGGTGCAAAAGAGGTTCTACAGGGAATGGTAATGAGACACAAAAGGGAGGCTAGGCAACAATGAATTCAAGGGGAAGGGAAGAGGACTGAAGCACAGGGAGAAATGGAACAGACTCTTAAGGAAACTCTTACAAGAACAACAAACACAGGTAAATGGTTAACTCACTGCACGTAGATCAACAGGCAGGGACACACACCAGCTTACACACCAAGCACTAAGGCTTAATCACCAGCAAAGGGACACCTCCTGGGCAGGTTTAAATAAGCCTCTGCTAATGCAAACAGCTGCAGCATGGTTTCAGTAAGTACCCTGAGTCATGATGGTGCAGGGGGCCATTTTGCCTCTTAAGTCAAGCCTGGGAATGTCTGTAGCTGACACAGGCTGACTTTCCCCAACCAGGAAGGGAAGGGATGTAATTCACAACTGGTTGCCCTCATCACCCCAAGTACCTCCCTTGCATCAGTGGGTGATACCAATTGAAACTGATCCAAATAAACAGGACAGGACTGAGAGCTTCCATAATGCAAACTCTGACTCTGCAGTTGAAATGGCAGCACCAAAATCGTGGTGAATACAAGCGACTTTGCTGCAAAGTAATTAATAAAAATGTCACAGTGGGTATTAGATGACTCCATTTCCTGGTGGAGACAGGCTGGATTAACCAGGCCCTTCACCACCTGGAGCCACTATGCCAGTGAGGTTTTGCAGATGCTATGATAGCAGAGAATAAAGCTTTCTTTGGCACCTTCCATCATAGCCATGGCATAGTCTGTCAAAAATAAATAAATAAATAAAAGTGCTGCAATTGGTCAGCTTCAGCATGGGTGGAATGCCACCTGCACTTCAGCTGTCCTCCCACTTCAACTGGCCTCAGGTCCTCCATATACCAGGGGGACCTGTGATGATGAAGCGGTGGGAGCAGATGCCTGGGTGCCACTGTGTTGATGGCCTTGGTCAAGATGTCATTCCACAAGGTGATCACATCGACAGAACAGCCAGTGTGGTGTAGAGAGCTGGGGTGGTGTAGTATAGTACTGGATAAGGTGTTAAGACTTGGGACTGGGAAGCCAGAGTACAAATCCTGACCTAGCCAGGAACTCACTGGGTGACCTTGGACAACCTCTCAGACTCAGTTCCCCATCTGTAAAATCAAATGGGAATAAGTGTGTGTCTGTCTCTCCCTGTGTTCCCCTCACCCATGTCCATCTTAAATTGTAAGTCCACTGGGCAGGAACCTGTCTTCAAAATTTGTGACTGTAAAGCGCTGTGTTTGTCTAGTAGTGCTATAGAAATGATTAGTAGCAGTAGTAGTCAGTGGGTAAATCCCCCAGAGTGTTCTGGAAACCGATCAGATCCATCAGTGTCCGGGGGTTAATCAGCTTAACAGGTCCACCACCCTGGTGAGGCCATAGGAAGGACAGGATCTGGGTCTTCAGGAGGTGATGATCCAACCACTACAATGGCATTATAGCAACACCCTCTATAGTTGGAACCCCTATTTCCAGGCTGGTGCAAAACATCAAATCTAATGTGTGTCCTGCCTTATGCATCGGGCCCAGTATTATATGGGATAGTCCCATGGTTGTCATGGCGGCCATGAACTCCTGCTCTGCCCCTAGAAGGCCGGCCTCAGCATGTATGTTGAAATCACCCAAGAAACAAGTCTAGGTGATCTCAGCACCATCTCTGAGACCAGCTCAGCTAGAGAAGTTCGGGAATTAACTGTGCAGTGGGACACCAAGAGATTCCCCAATCGATTCCCAGCCAAATCCAGCAGAAGGTGGACACTGTACTGGATGAGGTATTATTATTATTATCATTATTATTATAAAACATTTATATAGCACCAGCAATGTACCTGGCGCTTTACAAAGTAATTGAATAGACACAGTCCCTGCTCTAGGGCTTACAATCTGAGAGACGGGGGGGAGGGGGAGGATGAAGAAAGGGGAACAGAGGGAGAGACAAGGAGGTAGGCACCAAATACCTCCAAAAGGCCAAAGTGTCTTTACAGACCATGGCCACTCCACACACACACCCATCCCCAAGCCTCAGCTGATGCTGCACTGAGTACCCAGCTGCACTGAGTACCTGTCCAGCCAGGTCTCTGTAATGCATATATATTTATTTTATTTATTTATTCACATTTCATAGCCACCCCCTCATGCCCATGGCATCTCGGGGTGTCTTACAACATAAGAATAACAATAAGTAAAATAACAGTAAAACACCAAAATTAAACATCTAAAAATCCCCCTAAAAACAACCACCACCACCCATACCTATTATCCTGACCTCTCCTCCCCTCCTCCGAAGGCCTGGGAGAACAGCCAGGTTTTGCATGCCTGGCGGAAGATCAACAGACTTGGGGCCGGACGGGCTTCCTCCAGGAGGGAGTTCCATGGTTGTGGCCCGGCCACCCAGAACGGCCTCTCCATCGTGGCCCCCTGCTTTACACGGGGGACCTCCAAGAAGGCACCCCTGGTGGATCGAAGGGGTCGCTCTGGGGCACGGAAGGTGAGGCAGTCCCTGAGGTATAAAGGGCCAAGACCGTATAAGGCTTTATAGATCAAGACCAGCACCTTGAATCTGGCTCAGTACGCTATAGGCAGCCAGTGTAGTGCACGGAGCACCGGAAGTGATGTGTTCCCGTCGGCTCGTCCCCATCAGGAGACGAGCTGCCGCATTTTGCACCAGCTGCAGCCTCTGAACCAGCATCAAGGGAAGCCCCATGTAGAGCAGGTTGCAGTAGTCCAGCCTCGAGGTGACGAAGGCATGGATGAGGGTGGCCAGATTGGAGCTGGAAATATATGGACGCAGGCTCCGCACCAGATACAGCTGGCAGAAGGCAACCTTAGCCACCATCTCCACCTGCCGATCTAGGTGGAGATCTGAGTCCAACACTACTCCCAGACTCTGAACCTCCTGGGCTACGGGAGGGCGGACCCCTCTACGAGGGGAGTCGACACCTCCCTCGCCCTACCCAATGTCTCCCACTGTCCCCCTTCCTCTTCCCCTCCTCCATGCCCCTTCCGTGACCCGCAGGCCATTAACCCCCTGTAGTTTGCCTCCTCTTTCTCTCCCCTTCTCCCCTCAGTCTTCTCCTCCTCCTCCCCTGACTCTGGCATTTCTGCTTTCAATGCTTCTCTCTCCACCACTCTTGACTCCCTTGCCCTCCTCTCCTCCCACCCTGCCCACTCCCACAACCCCCCGTCCTTGGCTCACCCCCAGTATCTGCCACCTCTGCTCCTGCACCCATGCTGCTGAATGCCTTTGGCGCAAATCCCACTCTCATGCTGACTTCCTTCACTTCAAATTCTGTCTCTCCTCCTTACGTCTGCTGTCTCCCTCGCTAGACAGAATTACTATGCCTCCCGCATTGAGTCCTGTTCTTGGGACCCTTGCTGCCTGTTCTCCACCTTTGACTCCCTCCTCATCCCCTCCTGCCTCCTGACCTCCATTCTTCCCACTGTCGCCCCTTCCCTCCTGCACATCATCTCCCTCTCCCTCTCTACTGGCTCCTTCCCATTCACCTTCAAGTACACCACTGTCTCTCCTCTCCTCAAAAAGTCCACTCTTGACCCCTCTGACCCTTCTAGGTACTGTCCTGTCTCACTCCTTCCTTTTGCTTCCAAACCTCTTGAACGTGTTGTCTACTCCTGCTGCCTTGACTTCCTCTCCACCAACTCTTCCCTTGAACCCCTCCAATCTGGCTTTCTCCCCCTTCACTCTACTGAAACTGCTCTCGCTAAGATCATCAACGATCTTCTTGTGGCTAAATCTAACTGCCTCTATTCTGTTCTTGTCCTCCTTGACCTCTCTGCTTCTGCCTTCGATACTGTTGACCACTCACTCTTGCTGTATTCACTTCACTCCCTTGGTTTCCATGGCTCCATCCTCAACTGGTTCTCCTCCTACCTCTCTGACCGCTCCTTCAATGTGTCTCTTGCCAACTCCACCTCCTCCTCCTCCTCCCTTCCACTCTCGGTTGGTGTTCCCCAAGGCTCTGTCCTTGACCCTCTCCTCTTCCCTCTCTATACCCTGTCCCTGCCTAGGCAAACTCATTGCCTCCCATGGCTTCCAATATCACCTCTACATTGATGTCACTCAACTCTATCCCTCTACTCCCTCTCTTTCTCCAGCTATTCAAGCTTGCTTCACCAGCTGTCTCGCTGACAGCTATACCTGGATGTCTCAACGTCAACTCAAACTCAACATGGCTAAAAATGAATTTCGTATCTTTCCCCCTCATCCTTCCTCTCCCTCTTCCCTGTCGATCCTCATCAATGGGGTCACCATTTTTCCCGTCCCCCAAGCCCATAGCTTAGGCTGCATCTTTGACTCACCCCTTTCTTTTAAACCCTACATTGACTCTGTTGCCAAATCCTGTCGCTTCTACCTCCATAACATTGCTAAGATTCGCCCTTTTCTCTCTGTCTCTTCTGCCAAAACCCTTGTTCATGCCCTGGTCATTTCTTGCCTCGATTACTGTAACCTCTTTCTCACTGGCCTCACCTGCTCTCACCTTTCTCCCCTTATCTCCATCCAAAACTCTGCTGCCAGGGTCATCCACCTCGCCCGTCGCTTTGACCATGTGCAGCCCTTCCTTTCCTCTCTTCACTGGCTCCCCCTTCCTGAACGAATCCTGCACAAGCTCCTAGTCTTCACCTATAAAGCTCTTCACAACATTGCTCCCCTCTACCTCTCTGTACTAATTTCCCTCCGTACTCCAGTCCGTGAACCCTGCTCCTCCTCTGTCCCCTCTCTCGCCCTCCCTCGCCTCTCCTGCTCGCCTAACCACCTTTGTCCCGTCACCCTAGCTGCCCCCCATGCCTGGAACTCCCTCCCTGCCCACATCTGCCTCACCCCCTCCCTTCCTTCAAATCCCTCCTCAAGATCCACTTCTTCCGCTCTGCCCTCCCGACTTCTTGCTCCCCTCACCTAACTCCTGCTGATACCCTCCATCCAGTACAATCTGTTACCTAAGATCTGTGTACTCATTAGTGATGTGTGAACAGAACGTGGTTCGAATGTTCTGTAGTTTGGTAGTTAGGTCGAAAATTCGTGTTCGGGTTCAGTTGTTTGGTTCTAACAAGTTCGGTCTTGCCGAACATTTGGTGGAGTTCAGCCCCCCCACAAAGCTTGGGGCACTCCAAGGACCCCCGGGGGTGCCTGTGGGGGCATGGCAGGCCATCATAGACCCAGCAGCAGCAGCAGCAGCAGCAGCAGCAGAAGACACCGGGAAGACTTGGGGCTTGGCACCCCGGCTTGCCTGGGCAGGCAGGCTCAGTGCTTGGCCACCGGGGGTGCCCGTGTGGGCATGGCAGGCTGTCACAGACCCTGCTTCAGCAGAAGAAGACACCGGGAAAGCTTGAGGCTTGGCACCTCGGCTTATCCAGGCAGGTAGGCTCGGTGCTTGGCCCTCGGGGGACCCAGAAGCAGCACCAGGAGGAAAGGCTGGGAATGTTTGGGACTCTGTGGCTGGACTGGCACCTCTGCTTGGCCAGGCATTGTAGGCTTCCATGCATCAGTGGAGCAGCAGCAGACACTGGATTGCCCAGTAGCAGAACCTATGGCAGCAGCGGCAGCAGCAGCAGCAGACAAACACCTTGATGAAAAGCAACTGCTCCACCAACTTGGCCCCTGGTTTCAGAAGGTGCAGCAGGCAAACTTCCCCCACCCTAGAGAACACCCATTCACTGGGGACACTGGTTGCTGGTTGGTGGCCAGGACAAGAGACCTTTGGCCATGTTGGACAGGGTCGGCCACATGTCCCTTCGAGAGCTGTGTTGCCTGCCACCATCTTCTGCCCCTCCCTCCCATATGTTCCATTCAACCCATCAACTTGAGCTTTGTAGATGACCCCGTGGACAGCGGCCCCACCAAGAAGGTAGAGATGAGCATGGACTGCGTTCAGGTGCAGGATATGGACGTGGGTGACCCCATGAAGGTGAGTAGCAAACCACCTGTCAAATCTTGCCTGGGTGAAGGTCGGAGTGTGTTCTTGACTATTTTTGTACCCCCTCCCCTTTTCTATTCAAATGGCATGCGTGGGGAAGTGTCAGAAACCCAGCCAGAGCAGCAGTGATATTGGTGGTAGTAGGAAATAATCATTATCATCTGTTCGAATGAGAACTTTGCCAGCATTGCAGGCAGGCTTGGCTGGCATGGGTGGGAGAGTGGCAGAGGACTGGCCAGGGCTCTGTGGCTCAGCCGGGTGTTGCAGGCTGGCAGACATCGGTGGAACAGTGGCAGACAACTTGAAGTCTTCAAGGCCCTCATGGATAATGGAAGATACATCACGTAACTTGAGGAGGGATTTGAAGGAAGGAAGAAAGGGAGGGGGTGAGGCAGATGTGGGCAGGGAGGGAGTTCCAGGCATGGGGGGCAGCTAAGGTGAAGGGACAAAGGCGGTTAGGGGAGCAGGGGAGGCTCGAGTGGGAAATCAATCTCTTTGCCCTCTTTGACAGTGTTGCAGGCTGGCTTAGCTGGCATGGGTGGGGGAGCGGCGGAGGCCATACCAGAGCAGCAGTGATATTGGTGGTACTGGTAATAGGAAATAATCAATCATACTCAATTGTGCGCTTTGAAGGATGAAGTGGAGGACGGTTCTATGTGAACAGCAGTTGTTGGACATGGGTCAGTCCCAGTCCTAAGAGATGTGAGCCGGACCCTTCCTGTGGATCGCCCAAGGCTGTCTGGCATTGGTGGAGCAGCAGCAGAGGCCCAGCCAGGGTTCGGTGGCTGGCACCCCTGCATGGCCTGCCCGGCCATGCAGGGGTGCAGGCTTGCATCCTACTGGCCGGATCTGAACAAGCTATTCTGCCAGAGGAGGGCCACTGCTGCAGGGAGCCTTGAAGCCTAGGGTGTGGTCCCGAGTGGAGCCGCCAACCATCAGTAGCTTGACTGGCATGTGTGGGGGAGTGGCAGAGGCCATGCCAGAGCAGCAGTGATATTGGTGGTACTGGTAGTAGGAAATAATCAATCATACTCAATCGAGCGCTTTGAAGGATGAAGTGGAGGATGGTTCTGTGAACAGCAGTTGTTGGACATGGGTTAGTCCCAGTCCTAAGAGACATGAGATGGACCCTTCCTGTGGATTGCCCAAGGCTGTCTGGCATGGGTGAAGCAGCAGCAGAGGCCCGGCCAGGGCTCAGTGGCTGGCACCCTGCATGCCGGGCGTTGCAGGCTTGCATCCTACTGGCCGGATCTGAACAAGCTATTTTGTCAGAGGAGGGACACTGCTGCGGGGAGCCTTGAAGCCAAGGGCGTGGTCCCGAGTGGAGCTGCCGACCACCAGTAGCTTGGCTGGCATGGGTGGGGGAGCGGCAGAGGCCATGCCAGAGCAGCAGTGATATTGGTGGTACTGGTAGTAGGAAATAATCAATCATACTCAATTGAGCGCTTTGAAGGATGAAGTGGAGGATGGTTCTATGTGAACAGCAGTTGTTGGACATGGGTCAGTCCTGGTCCTAAGAGACTGAGTTGGCCCTTCCTGTGGATCACCCCAGGCTGGCTGGCATGGGTGGGGGAGCGGCAGAGGCCCGGCTGAAGGAGGAGGAGGGTCTGACACTGCAGAGAGTCTTGAAGGTTAGGGTGCGGTCCCTGGTGGAGCCGACCCAAAGTTCCATGTGAACAACACCAGCAGTCGAACATTTGGAGCAGGATGCTTGCCTGCTGATGAAGGCGTGCGACTGGCCTCTGGGGTCGGGAACCCGCTGGCATCCACTGCCTCTGCCTGCCCGCTTAGCAGAACAGCACTGTGGCATGATTTGAGGTGCCTCACTATGGCAGTTGTGCCAAGGTTGATGAACACCTGCCCCCGCTTCACCACCTTTTGGCACAAACTGCACCGCACCTCCTGGGGATCATCCGTCCACCCGCACCAACTTAAAATGCTCCCAGACCAAAGATTTTTTGCTCCTCCTGCCTTCTGGCCCACACCGGGTGATGAACTACTGGGAGCCAGGGAAGGACATGGGGGCAACATAGCTTGCTGAGGGACAGTGAGGCCTGGCTGAAGAAGGAGGAGGGCCTGCCACTGCAGGGAGTCTTGAAGCCTAGGGCGCAGTCCTGGGTGGAGCTGACCCAAGGTGCAGATCTTGGTGGTAGTAGGAAATAATCATATTAAAAGGAGAAGTTTGAAGGACAAAGTGGAGAAGGGTTCCATGTGAACAGCACCAGCAGTCGAACATGTGTTTGTCAGTCCTAGGAGATAGGGGACCACCATTCTGAAAGGGAGGCAGGCATCAGTGCTAGTTATCACCAGTGGAGGAGCGGCAGAGTCCCGGCCAGGACTTGGTGTGGTGGCTGGCACCCCTACTCAGCCAGGCATTGCAGGCTTGCAGCCTATTCTCCTGAGCTGAACAAGCTATTCTGCCAATTGGTCAAGCCTTGCTCGGTGGCAATTCGAAGCATGTAGCCAGCCAGCCACCCACCCAGTAGCAGACATTGGATTGCTGGAGCATGGTACCCATGGCACAGTAGAGGCAGCAGAAATGGACACTGGTTTCCCCGGGCACAGAACCCTTGGCTCAGGCAGCAGAGGCAGCATGGGAAGCAGCAGCAGACTTTGGATTGATCAGGTACAGAACCCATGGCTCAGACAGCAGAGGCGGCAATGGGAGCAGCAGCAGCCTTTGGATTGATCAGGTACAGAACCTATGGCTCAGGCAGCAGAAGTGGCATTGGGAGCAGCAGCAGAGATTGGGTTGCCCAGGTACAGAACCCATGGCTCAGACAGCAGAGGCAGCAATGGGAGCAGCAGCAGACTTTGGATTGATCGGGCACAGAACCCATGGCTCAGACATCAGAGGCGGCAATGGGAGCAGCAGCAGAGATTGGGTTGCCCGGGCACAGAAGACCCATGGCTCAGACAGCAGAGGTGGTATTGGCAGCAGCAGCAGCAGACTTTGGATTGATTGGGCACAGAACCCGTGGAACAGCAGAGACAGCAGCAGCAGGATTTGCCTGTATGCAGCACCCATGGAGCCAGGATGGCAGGATTTGCCAGGGAAGTTCTCCCATACAGCAGCAAATGGCAGCAGCACGATTGTGTGGGCACATTTGTATTGGCCAGGGAAGAGCACCCATGGACCAGCAGACAGCAGCAACGGGATTACTGGGCCAGCGGTGCACATCACCCAGGGTTTGGAAGGACAGGCAGCATGGCATGAGCAGCGTGGCACTTAGTGGCAGGCAGACTGAGGCAGGCTTTGATCTAGGAATGCCTGGGTGGGTGGGCAGGTGGGCAGGCGGATGGGCGGGCGGATAACGTGGCATGAGCAGAAGGCACTGGCAGGCAGACTGAGGCAGACTTTGATCTAGGGCCGCCTGGGTGGTCGGGCGGACAGCGTGGCATGAGTGGAAGGCACTGGCAGGCAGACTGAGGCAGGCTTTGATCTGGGCGGGCAGTGTGGCATAGGCAGAAGGCAGGCAGACTGAGGCAGGCTTTGATCTAGGGCCACCTGGGCGGGCGGGCAGGCGAACAGTGTGGCATGAACAGAAGACACTGGCAGGCACACTGAGGAAGGCTTTTATCTGGGTGCGCAGCGTGGCATGGGCAGAAGGCAGGCAGACTGAAGAAGGCTTTGATCTAGGGCCGCCTGGGTGGGTGGGTGGGCGGGCAAGCGGACAGTGTGGCATGAGTGGAAGGCACTGGCAGGCACACTGAGGCAGACTTGGATCTAGGCCACCTGGGCNCACTGAGACAGGCTTGGATCTAGGGCATCTGGGCAGGCAGCTTGGCAGGAGTGCAAGGCACTGGCAGGCTGATGACTGAGGCATGGTTCGAGCTTTGCAACCAGGGTGGGCAGACAGGCATTGGGAGGGAGGGACAGCACCTCAGAACAGCAGCAGTAGCCCAGACAAGGAGGAGGAGCCCCGTCCCAAGACTGCCCCTAGCATGGGATGGCGTGTGCCACTGCACCATCAATCCTTGTACACCAGGGGCAGCTCGGGGAATCCCAGCAGCGGAAGGTTCACCTTCAGAAAGAGCAACTGCTCCAACAACTTGGCCCCAGACTCAGGTGGTGCGGGAAGCAAACCTACCCCGCCATGGAGAACACCTGCTCACTGGGGACACTGGTTGGTGGGCAGGACAAGATACCCTTGGCTACTTTGGACAGGGCCGGCCACACGTTGGTCTTGCCAGCCCAGTAGGCCAAGGGATCGCCACTGGGCTCAGTGCAGGGCTCCTTCTCCAGATAGCTCTCCACAGCTACTGAGGCACTGTCACACCCACTTTGGTAGCTCTTCTGGGGCACCACCTCCACCACTGCCCTCAGCCACGCTGCCTGCCCTGCTGTGCATGGGCCCATGCTCCCCAGAGTGGCCTGCACATATGAGCTGCTGCTGCTCGCAATAGGGGTTCTGCTGCTGCTGCTCGGACTGCTGCTGGTGCTGCTACTGCTTGGGCTGGGGTCAGGGATAGACCCTGCTGGCTGAAAGGGGTGGCTGTTCCCACTCCCACCATCCCCAGGGGCATCCTGCTGCTGCTGCTGCTGCTGCTGCTGCTGCTGCTGCCGTGCGCTCGCCAGCGCGTTCTCTGACCACCGGACCCTCTCCACCAGATCAGCCTTCCACAATCCGTAGAGTGCTGTCTCCTGTGCCACGCTTCCCTTAACCCTGGGGTCCAATATAGTTGCCAGCACATATTGATCCTGCTTCAGCAGCTCAGCAAACCGCCCCATCAGACCTGCCTTCAGCTGCCACACCAGGCCAACCGCCTCTGACCCCAGCATCCTGCCCTCAGGATCACCCTCCTGCCCCTGGTGGAGAATCTCATCCAGCCTCCAGTGCAGACTTTGGACCAGAGGAGGAGCTGATGGTCTCCGTCATGGCCAGGAACAGTCTCAAAACAAAGACCATTTGGGAGAGGATGTCCCATTCCTCTCCGTTGTACCCTGGAGGTGCCTGTTTCCAGTTGCACATGATGCAAGGCAGCTTTCTGCTCCACAAGCTGCTTGAGCATCAGGAACGTGGAATTCCACCTGGTGGAAACATCCTGCACCAGCTGGTGCACTGGGGACCCTTGCTCTGCCTGCATGGTGCCCTTCATGGTGTGGTTAAAAAACCCGGTCAGCTTCCTCCCCCGCTCTATCAGGGAGCTAAGGGTGCCAGACCCAATCCCCTTGTCCCCCAAGCCCAGAGCATCCCTGACCACCAGGTTAAGGGTATGTGCGGCACAAGATATGCTGGTGAACCCACCATCGCGGACTGCCCTCACTATGTTTGCCACGTTGTCCGTCAATATGCATCCCTGGCAAAGGCTGCACCTGGCGCGACCCACTCCCTCAACATGGCACACAGGGCTCCCTCAATGTTTACAGCTGTGTTGGGGACATCCATCACTTCCGCCTCAAGCAAGGCCCACCGATACCCTGCTTCGGGACCCCTCCTGACACTCCTGAAAGCTGCCTCCGGGTCCTGTCACCAGTGCGCCGTTACCACCAGGTAGGCGTGCTGGGCGTTCCTGGTGGACCACAGGTCCGTGGTGAAGTGGACAGTGGTGGCCCCCTAACCCCAGCCAGCTGCACCCTCACCCGGTCCTTTAGAGCCCGGTACAGGGATGGCACCACAGTATGGCAGCTTAAACTGGGGGGGGGGCAGGGACCCAATCAGCCACATAAAGCCCATGTCCCCCACCATGGAGAAGTGCTGCCCATCCACCGCTATCATTTCCCCCAATAGGCGCGTGGCTTTCTCCTGAAAGCCATGCCGCCTGCCACATCCTGCAGCTGCCGGCTGACTTGGCAGCTGCCCCCACCCCAAACCCAGCTCCTCCATGGTGCTCTGGCGCTGTTGCTGCTGCTGCTGTTGCTGCTGCTGCTGTTCTTCCCCCCTTGCAGTGTCACTGCTCCTGCTGCTAGAGGCAGCTTTTGGAGCAGGACGCTTGCCCGCTGATAAAGGCGTGCGACTGGCCGCTGGGGTCGGGAACCCGCTGGCGTCCACTGCCCTTGCCTGCCTGCTTAGCAGCACAGCACTGTGGCATGATTTGAGGTGCCTCACCATGGCAGTTGTGCCAAGGTTGGTGAGCACCTGCTCATGCTTCATCACCTGCTGGCACAAACTGCACCACGCCTCCCAGGGATCGTTCGCCCGCACCAACTTAAAATGCTCCCAGACCAAAGATCTTTTGCCCCCTTCTGACTTCTGACCCACACCAGGTGACGCACTGCTGGGAGCTGGGGAAGGACATGGGGGCGACACAGCTCGCTGAGGGACAGCCATCGCCTCAGCACCAGCAGATACCTCCTCCACAGAACTGCTGTCTGCCTCGCTCTCCCCAATCTCAGGCATGTCCCCCCGCGAAGGGGAGTACTGGGACCCTGAGCCAGAAGGACTGCCCCCCATTCTGCTGTCACTCTGAGCAGCACTCTCCCCCTGCTGTTACTGCAACTGCTGCTGCTGAAGCTGCTGCTCCGCTCCCTGCTGCCATTGCCCGGGGATCGGGCCCTACCTCTAGCAGCTGGGGTGAGATCCACCAGCCCTCTACAATGGGGGACAATGCTGGCCCCTGAGAAACTTCGGCCCCTGAAGTACCTACGCCTGCAGCCGCAGATGAGACAGCCTCAGTCTCCTGCAATGCAGGTGTTGCAGTGCCCCGCATGGCAGTGGAGGACGCTGCCAGGAGGCGATGCCTAACCACCACCTCCCTAGTGCCACTAGTGCCGGGAGCCTCAGAAGCCTGTGCCCCAAAATCAGGCCTGCGAAGCTTGGGGCATGGTGATGGGCCCAGGCTGCTGCTGCATGTTGCCACTCCACTGGCACGGCCCCTTCTGCCTCTGGCACATGCCCCATTGCCTCCCCTATGGGCAGCAGACCGACCTCTCCTTCCCTTCTCCATTTGTTCCTCCAAAATAATGTTTTTATATTTTTTTTTATTTTTATTTTTTTTTAAAAATTAATTCAAATTTTTAATCTAATATTATATATATATCTATTTCTACACTAAATCTAACTGCTATTATCTATTCTAAATGCTATGAACTAAATGGATTATCTAATAACTACAAAGGCCTAGTCCTACAAACACTAAAACTAAATCACTAGGCGCTATCTCTATCTCTATCACTAAGCTAACTCCTACAACTATCTACTATCTCTAATCTAATCTATCTATATAGATATATATGGGATGGGGGGATCACAAACAACACAGGGAGGGGTACAAAACTGAAATGAAACCTAAATCAATCTAATGCTACTCTAAATGAATAAAAAAAGGGGGGAAGGGAATCAGGGATGGAATATATATAGAGGGAGAGGGAAAGGATTCAATGGAGGGGGAAGGGAGGGAGGAAGATTGAACACAGAAACACAGGGAGGGGTAAAATAAAAAAATAACTCCTAAATCTATCTAATCTAAAGTAAATAAATTAATCTAGATAGGTGAATGGGTGAATAGGAGGAGGATGGCAATGGACTGGGGAGGAAACACAAACTGCTGGGAGAGGGACACTTCTGAAAATGCTGCTGAAAGGATCAGTGGCTAGCTCAGAAGGATTTGGAAGGGGAGAGGGCAATGAGTTTTGTTTTTTTGCTGTGCCCGCCTTTCCACAAGCCCCATTGGCTCCGTGCAGGCTAGTCTGTGGCCAATGGCAGCCTTCAAAGCCAGTGGTGTGAGACAAAGAGGACTTGTGATGGGCCAAGCAGGCTGCTATTCCAAGCCTCTCCACCCCTGGCGCCAGGAAGTCTGCTCCTGAGCTGTCCCCCCCTCCTCCCAGGGCTTGTTTACCACATTTTTCCCACCTGAACTCCTCTGAAATTTTTCGAACTTTTCTGAACTGTTCGGAAGTTTGATAGTTCGGTTCAGTCCACCGAACATGTCGAGTTCGGTCCAAACTCTGAACATCCAAACCGCGTTTGCACATCCTGAGTACTCCTATCCTCACCACATGGACCAACCAGCCATCATTCTTGAGGTAATTAAGCCAAGCGCGTGCACCTGGAACCTTGCATCCTCGTGAATGTTACACTCCTTGTCTCTCCCTCTGTTCCCCTTCCTTTGTCCACCCCCTCCCCCCGTCTCTCAGATTGTAAGCCCTAGGGCAGGGACCGTGTCTATTCAATTACTTTGTAAAGCGCCAGGTACATTGCTGGCGCTATATAAATGCTTGTTATTAATAATAATAATAACTAATAATGTTCACTGGAGCGTGCATGCATATACACACACACCCTCCCACCATGGATTTCACAAAAGACATGCATGAACACCCAGATTTCTGTCAAATTGTCAAATTTGGGATTCGACTCAGGCCCATTTCACATGTGAAATTTGACAATTTGAGGCTATTTGTATCATCTGGGACAAAGCAGATACAAAGTGCTATTCAATTCCTGCTTTGTAAATGTAATCTGTAAATTTTATTTGTGTGGCCATAAGGTCATTGCATAAATTCCTGCTTTGTTGACCAAAACAAGCATCCATTTTGAATATTTGGTTCAGGTAATTTGTTTATTTCATCCACTTTGGTATTTGTTTTGGCTATTTCTGTGTATTTGGTTAACTTTGGATACCTTAGTAATTTTGGTAGTGTTATTAGTGCTATTAGCTGCAGTCCTGATTATATCCCAAAAAAAACAAAATAGCCTAAATAAAATATAAAAGTGTGTGAAATAACCAAAATAGTTGAAATAATGGATACAGTACGGACCGACCACCTGTTTGAGGGGCCATATATAATAAGGATATTTGGAGGACAATTCCCAGATATGCAAATTATATTAGCAAATTCATAATTGATGGTCATTTAGCACCGAGAGTCACAGAGGTACTTTGGAAAGTATTTCTGATTTTGTATAAACAGAAGAGCAACTCCTCCTGGTTAGCTATTGCTGGGGTCAGAAAGAACTTGTGATCTCTTTCTCTTGCTTTTTGACCCACAGACCTCACTGCAGTGTCTTTCTTTCTGAGAATTTACAGCCCAATGCAACCATGTGGAGACTATTCTGTAAATGCAAAATACAGAATTTGCACCTTTTGGGATAAAAATACTTTACTGCTCAGGCTTCCTGTTTTTCTAGGATTATAGAAATGTAAAGGGTCCATAAATTTGTAGAGTGAGCCTTTAATGTAAATGTCACACATTTTTTACTTATCATGCAAATTTCAAACCTGATTTATGGTCTTGCATGCTATCACTTGAATTAGAGCCAGGCACAATGTCTGATGTAACCGTTCACTCCGCATTATTCAGAAACACATGTTTATTAAGCAAAAGCATATTGCTGTTAAGTGTGTGTGTGTAAGGCATAAAGGTGAACAAATCGACAACTAATCAGCTATAGCTTATAAAAATGATTTGTGGATTTGGAAAGAAGAATTTTTTAAAAAGAGACATTGTTACTGAGCTGATCAGTTGTGCTTTATTTTGGAGCAAACGTGTCCAAATAAATTACCAATGCGGTAGCTCAATATTAAATTGGGGAGGGGGGGGGGCAAGAGGGTACAGTTCTACTCACAATAAAATGAGTTGAATGCACAGAGAGCATGGTTTGTTTTAGTTAAGCATGCAGTGTACTTGGGTAATAGAAATTTGTTACCTACCCCACCACTCTTTAATGAGGAGCATTTCATTATATTCCTGTAATGAATGTTTCACATTTGCAAGCAGATAAGAGTTTTTGTATATGATTCTGTGGAGAAAAATATACTTATTAAATTGCAAAGCTCCCAGGATTCCATTTCCACTATTTCTTAAAAAAAAAAAAAAACCAACCCAGACACCCCCTGCCTCACAACCCACACACAAAGTGTAAAATAGAGTGATTAAAATGTTCCTGAACCTGTGCATATATGATTTCATTTTTTGGCAATACTCATTTTATCCTACCAGAGAGAAATGCTGTTTAATTTGAATGGGATTGTGCATTTTGTAAAATGGGGATGTAATAGCATTTTACTTAAACTTATGGCAGCTTCTGCTCTTATTGTGCATTTCAAGAATAGTTTCTTCATAATTAAAGTGTCAAAAAAACACATTTGTAACAAGAAGGATGAAATTCATTCAGAGCAATTTACTGGATAATAATAACTTTAAACTTCCTCCTCTCGCACAGGATCATTTAGTACTCTCCAATCAGTTGTCCGCTGTCCTCTTATCATTTCCCCTTTTCTTGTTACTCTTGCAAATGAACTTCTCTGACAGCATTTCTTTTGTCTGTGTTTCTTTTGAATTTTATGAGTCTAATGAAGACTTTTTTTTGCCAGTTTTCATATGAATTCTAAAAATTTCAATAAATACTAAGTAATTGAGGCCTGAATGCCTTGGAATATAAAACACCCAGACCTCCAGCAAGGAAGGGCATTCAAGGAATGACAGGGTTGCCAACTCGTGCTATGAAACCACAAAACTAGCATTTTTACTTGCTTGATGAAAAACCCTGTATGGATGGTTGCAAAGGAAAGCCTTAAAAATGATTGCAACATACGCCCTTTTCACATGAGACTCCCCTCCCATCTCCATACAGTTTCACTGCATGGAGATGGGTGGAGGCGCCCGTGTGAATGCCATGGAAGATGGGTGGGAGTGCGTGCGTGCTCCTGTGCTCCACCCACTTGCACCCACCTTTACCCACCTCCACCCATGGAGCATTGGTCACTGGAGCCCATTGCTCCTGCGTGGGTGATGGGTGGAGGTGGGTGTAGCGCAGGAGTGTGTACACATCCCCACAGGTACCTTCACTCATCTTCACGCAGCGAAACTGCGTGGAGATGGGTGGGGGCATATCATGTGAAAAGGGCCATACTTGAAAATCTCAAAAACCCAGTGCCAGGTTCACAGAACTTGGGGCCCTGTGTGAAAAGGTGCTGGGATTCCCCTCCTAACACCAGACTGTTAGGTGGTCAACATTATTCACATAAAGGTGACATCCTGTGCTTTCCTTTTTCAGAAAGGCCAAGCCAGCACCAAGTGTCATCTGCCTACCCTGCAACAGGGCAGCTATCTTGTGAACCTGTACCCGGTGCTGCCCCTTTCACCAAAGGCAGGACTCTGGCTGCTCTGACCTGTGTGACAGAGACATTCCTCAGTTGTTTATCTTCTATATTACACACACTCACACCCCTTCCTGCTTCCCTGCTTCATGGCCTCCTTCAGATGCATACTGCCCCTTTACAAAGCAAACACTAGCTGAACAACAGTTGTTTAGATCTCTGTTTCACTTGGGTGAGTGGCTTTATACTATATTATATAATTACTTACATCAAATTGGTTTTTAGAATTACGTAATAAGAACATAAGAACATAAAGCAGTGCCATACTGGGTCAGACTATTGGTCCATCGAGCCCAGCACCTGTCTCCAACAGTGGCCAATCTCAGTTGCTTGGAAGAAGTATCCAGCAGGTCACAATGGGGCAATTCATTCCCCGTTGTTCACTCCCAGCTCCTGAGAGTAAAAGGGTTACATTCCCAAACCTACACAGTTAGCTAAGAGCTGCTTCCTCCAGCAATGTGCCCAATCCTTTTTAAAACCTAGTTATACTGGCCTTGACCACATCCTCTGGCAACAAATTCCACAACTCAATTGTGTGTTGAGTGAAAAAATACTTTATTTTATTTGTTTTAAATCTGCTACCTGTTAGTTTAATAAAGTTTCCCCTAGTTCTAGTACTATTTGAGAGGTTAAATAACCTTTCCCTATTTATTCATTTCACACCACTCGTGATATTATAAACTTCTATCATACCCCTCTCTCACATCTCTTCTCCAAACTGAAGAGCCCCAACCTATCTAGCGTCTCTTCAGAAGGGAGCTATTCCATACCCTTTTTCATTTGTGTTGCCCTTCTCCTTACCTTTTCTATTTCTATATTATATATTTTTTGAGATGGGGCTACCAGAACTGCACACAATATTCAAGGTGTGATCTCACCATGAATTTAAATAGTGGCATTATGATATTTTTAGTTTTATTATCTCTCCCTTTACTAATAATTGTTTGGTTTTTTGGTGTCTGCTGCACGCTGTGCTGTGGATGTCAATGTATTCTCCACAATGAAAGCAAAGTCCTTTTCCTGAGTGGAAATTCCTAATTTAGAACCCAGCATTGTATATGCATAATTTTGATTGTTTTTCCCTACGTGCATCACTGCACTTGTCCACATTAAATTTAATCTGCCATTTAGATGACTAGTCACCCAGTCATGCAAAATCCTCCTGCAATTCTTCACAGCCTACTTGTGTTTTAACTGCTGTTTTAACTGATTCGTTTTGCAGAGATCAGAGGTTTTCAGGGAATTATGAACATATCTGAGGGGATAGGTGAATCAGTACCACTGCCCCTCCACTGTCCATTCAGTTTAATGCTGAAGAAAACAAGTGACTAGCATTGTCTTGTAATGCTCAATGAGGGATGAGGGGTAAACTGCCCCACCTATCTCAGTCAAGACCCTATGGATTCTGATTATGACTGTGGAAACTGTTCTTTTCCCTTAATATCACAAAGTGGGCTTTCAAACAAACTACACTTCTCAGAGGAACTGTGAAGATGTGACCTTATACGGTTAAGTGGGAGGAGGGTCTCTCGGGGAAGCTCCAGTAAAGTCCCAGGATGGAGTTTCAGGGTGGTCTTGACATGAAAAGTTCTAAGTTTAAAAGGTTGCTAAACCCTTAGTTAAGTTGATCTGAGACTCCATTTGCCTCTCTTTTACCCATCATATCTCCTTCCTCCTGGATTGTGCATATACTGACCATGTGCCTAATGTCACAAGCTGCTATCATTTCTGTGAGGCACTGAGCATGCTTAGTTCCCACTGGACTTCCTAGGAGTTGAGGGATTATATCCTGTGAGAGATAAGTAACCATAAAGAGCACTGTAGTCAGTTTTAGGATCTTCTCCAGGCAAAGGTCAAGTATAATTGTACACTGCAAATAATGCATTATGAATAATTTATTCCTTTTAAAATGTTTGTACCATGCATGCAGCTGCAAAGCCATAATGCTTTCATTAGAAAACACATCTGGGCCGAATTAAAACAGAAGCCTTTTCCAGCCGGGGACTGTTTGTCAGGTTGAAACTTTTTCTTATAGCTCCTGAAGCTTTTCCAAAAACTGAGGGCTGAGACAGAGTGCAGACCTTGTCACGAGCTGGTACCAAGCTGTAAGTACATTCCTGCTACATTATTCACCGCCTGGCTCTAATTTAGAGGTACATCTCCCTTGTGTTCACTTTATTAACTTACATATGACTAGCGCTTTTGTTTAATATGGAAATTTAAAAAAAATAAAAATAGAGTGTGGAACAGAGAGAAGTGGTTTGCAAACATCTTTTTCCAGTCTTCTGCTCCTTAAGGCATTGAATTTAAGTGGTAGTATAAAGGCATGTTTAGTGGATAAAATATTTCAAAATAATGTTGTTTTCCCCCCATAGGAGGATTTTTCAAAGTTTTGCTAGGAGAGACATGAAAAGCTGCAGAAATCTGGATTTGCCTTTATTCCCGCACAACCATCACTTTAGAAAAAGACAGCAAACAGGTTTCTCTTAATTGGACTCCTCACCAGTGGAATTGTCTTTCCAACATATTAGCAATTATGTGTATAATATTAAGAAGAAATCTGAGTTTAATGAGGGAATGGTATCTAAAATAAGAGCAAACAGCTTCACAGAAGGAAAATTGCAGTGGGATACATATGTGCAAAAGTCTAGCATATTTTTTTTTAAAAATTGTTATTGTTAACACAATCCAGGTAGGCTGTGATCCACAAATGACTTACTCTTGAGTAGACCCATTGAAGCCTACAGAGTACCTTCTACTAAAGTATAAGAAAAGCCAGTTTTCTGAAAGAACTCTGACCCTGATTGAAGGTTCATGCATATGTATTTGTGCATGGGCTGAACTTACCCTGCGTTTGCATATACACCTGGCACATGCATAGGCCACAGGTGAAGTCTGCTGACACCTGACCAAATTGCCACCTGCATCTGCCACTGCAGCCCTGCCTCTCCCTTTTCCAGTTAGTGGTTGTCAGTGTCTACTGGCTGGGGCGCAGAGAGTTGTGGCAGGATCGATGCTGGGTAAATTGGTGCAATGTTGGGGTTTGAAGAGCTAGTGCAGAATCCAAGGGGCGCAATGGGGATCAACAGACAGACCAAGGGAAAGACTAGGCCGTTTTCAGACGAGCGCGGCGGCGCCCGCGCTTGTTTCTTAAAAAAGCCGGCAGCCCGTTCTACACGAGACGCTGCCGCCGAATACGCGCATGCGCGGCCGATGCGCATCCATTTCCGGGTGCGAACTGACCGGGTCGGCGATCGAGGCTGGTCATACGCGGCCGGAAATGGATGCGCGTCGGCCGCCCATGCGCGTATTCGGTG
This sequence comes from Sphenodon punctatus, assembly GCA_003113815.1. Lineage (NCBI taxonomy): Eukaryota > Metazoa > Chordata > Lepidosauria > Sphenodontia > Sphenodontidae > Sphenodon > Sphenodon punctatus. The sequence goes on from QEPC01012389.1 coordinate 4,381,744, forward strand.
GCAGCATCTCATGTGGAACGGGCTGCCGGCTTTTTTGAAAACAAGCGCGGGCGCCGCCGCGCTCGTCTAAAAACGGCCTAGACAAGGCAGATGAGGTAGGACTGGATGAGATGAGGCTCTCTGGGCAATCATGTAGGGGGTGCATCCTGCAGATGCCAGGTCCCCATCAAAGCAGATGCCAAGCCCCCATAATGTCCCCATCAATGAAGATGCTGAGCCTCAGTATTCCAGTGGCCAGACTCACCAGTTGGATCTGAGAAACTGGGTTCTCAGAGGGAAGGTCAGAAGGGCCAGCCTCCAGCTGGCTCAAAGGACGCACTAGGTTCAGGGAGCGCAGAGCTGGTCCAATGTGCATGGGGAGAAGAGGAGAAGACACAGACAGTGGCTGTGATCCCATGCCCTACAGGGCACAATGTGCCCACATTACAGATTGTCACGGCTTGTGCGCTGCTACACATGCGATCTGTACAGCATGGGATCAAACCCAGTAACAACAGGAAGTGACTGGAAATCAGGAAGTTGACTGATGCGTTGGTCAAGCCACACTGCCCTTCAGCCTCATTCCATGCCCCCAGCTTCCTGTGGCTATAGGCTGGCCTTATAGGCTACCAGCCAACCAGGAAGCTGGGGGCATGGAATGAGGCTGAAGAGAAGTGTGGTTTGACCAATGCTGGAGGAGGTCTTATAGCTCAGGTGGCCTTTAAAAGAGGTCGCTTATGAAAAATATATGATGCAGGGCTGCCTTGGTTCCAGTGCAGCCCTGCAACATGTATTTTTCATAAGCGTCCTCTTTTAAAGGAGAGGTATGGCCAACCTCCTTATAGACAATACTGGGCCCGGCCAGCATGAATTGGTAGCACTGCAGAACCAGCTACTGTAGCCAGTGCCCCAAGGGAGCTGGTTCAAGCCCAGGTCCTTATACTGGTGCAGAAGGGCACTTGTGGTCTTTGCCTATGACACCATGCACATGCACAGTATGTGTGCATGCACAGGGTAGGTTTGGTGTGCATGCACAGACTGTGGATTCAGACTTCTGCTTCCATTTCCCCAGCATGCTTAGCTGCTCAGAAAAGTTTGTTCCTCGCTGACACAATGGGAATCGTCACTTTTCAAAATCTGACTCTTAGCTTAATGCTTAAAAGGGAGCTGAGATATAAAAATCTACACTTTGGGCACTGAACAACTGTGAATCTAGTTTTGAGTTCTTTTGGAAGTCTGGCCTCAGAGTACCTATCCCATTTCCTGCATACCCTTGACAGTCCTTTACAAATATAGACTACCTAAACAGACTCATCAGCTTCCCCAGCAACAGCCTAGACACAGCAAAATTCAATTTGCTCCACCTTCCTGAAGAATCCCAGTAAATCAGATGCAAGGTGGTTGTATCAAGGGTTCCTCTCTGGCTGGAATGTTTTCTGAGGAACATATTTGTTTGAAGCAGATTATTTGGATATGTTACAAAGAGTCCTGAAGTGAATGACATTTTGTATTTATGAAGATATTTTGTTTCCATTAATAAATATCCAAATTTGTCTTTCCCACAATTGTGAAATTCATGTATTTATTTACTTTGCTTCAAAAATTAAGTCACTGCAGTATTTTGGTACTTCATACTTGGCATGTTTGAGGTTTTTTAAAAATGTGATTGGTCCAAATGCAGCAATCAAATCCAAAAATTAGAAAAAAAACAAAAACCCAACCTGCCATCTAGTACTGCCAAAGTGACCAAAGTACTTGCTAATTCGAAATATTTTATCCTCTCAATATTGTTTATGCCACCAGTTAAAATCACTGCCTTAAGGAGCGAACAAAATACCACACAAGAAAATATTGAAACAAAGATTTAAAACTGCAAACAAACATCCCTACATATCTGCTTTACTCAGGATTTGAATTCACTTCTCAACTTCATGAATGTACCCTTGTCTCTCCCAGTGTTCTACACTCCCTTGTCTTCCCCTCCCTCGTCTCTTTAGATTGTAAGCCCCTGGAGTAGGTACCTGTCTATAATTATTGACTGCACAGTGCTGATGCACTAATAATAATAACAATAATAATTAATTTAATAATAAACAATTAATAATTAAAATTAATAATTAAAATTAATTTGATTTTGATATTAATTTCAGAGCTTGTTAAAAACAATGCTAGCAACATCTTTCCACTATGGGAAAAAATATTTTAGGTTCTCTCAACCTTCACGAGAAAGTGGTTTCTTCACAGAATGTTTAGTACATCCCTCTGCACTTAATTGTACTACACATTTGGGGTCATTAGCTGACCCTGAGGAGGTAAAAAAAATATGTAAAACATTTTCTCTAACTTGTGCAACTTCATACTCCATGTAGTCTCCTACAGTAAGGGGGTCAATTGTTCTGTGCTGTTTCAGCCGTCTCCCCCCCACAACACACACAGAGTTTTATTTTTACTTGAAAATTTCACTAAAAGGGTATTGGGGTCAGTTAGACCTGGGAAAATGAAAACTGCATATCAAAGATATTGGGGGTCCAAATGACCCCAAACACATACTTTAAAGAAAGACAAACAAAATTGAAAAGAATGATACTCAAACAAGAGCTTGTCCTTTCTATTAAATATTCTCAAGTATGATGAGGAATAACCTTTCAACCCTTTGTCTTTCGCACATTTTGTTTTTGAAAAAATATATATTTAGAGAATAATCACACCTCACTGTCATCAGGGTCTCTTATGGTGTTTTTAAACAAGACGTGGCCGTGCATGACCCCCACCATCCACACGTCCAAGTGCTCGTGTGACGGTGGTGCATGGGGAGGTGCGCTCCTGTGACCCATGCAGTGGCCACTCGTAGCCATGCATGGAGCCCTCCTGAAAAATCTGGAGTGCACCATGAGGGCCAGGGTAGCTGCCTTCGTGGATGGGGAAGCCATGCTGGAAACCGCTTGTTTGAAGCTCTCTCCACAAACGTTGCATGTGTGGACACCCCGCAGCCACCACGGTCCCCTCCTCCCCCAATGCTCATTTTAAAACAACCACCTGTAACAATTTGATGTTGGTTTATGTTGATCCAGCAGTTAAGGCGTGTTAACCTTCAGTATTGATTTTTTGTTCAAACCTGCAGGAGGCTTGAGTTGAAAAAAATGCACAACTAAGTTACCTGATGTCTGTCAGACCTCACATAGAAATGACTAGTTAGCAACACAATAGCTGCTTTATGATGATGCAGCAGTTAAATACTTACATTTTGGGGGTTGTTTGTAATCCAATTTGGAATGCTGGCCTTATAGATGAAACAAGAAGCCCTTTTTATTCTCATGAGATATCTCATGAAACCTCAGCCCCAGTACAAAATCTCTTGAGTTATCTCTTAAAAAACAAAAAAAGGTCTTCCCATGTGCAAAATGTCCACAGGGGCCATTCTGTGCATGCACAGCCCTTTTCATGTCATCACCCCCCCACTAAGGGAGAGGGAGGTGCCGGGTCCAGGGTCCGCACGTGGGGGGCTGGTGCTGATTAATGCGAGGTCCGTTGTCAACAAGGCCCCAGTTATCCATGATTTAATCTTGGATGGGGCCGTGGACCTCGCATGCATCACAGAAACCTGGCTGGATGATCTGGCCGGTCCAAC
>QEPC01012389.1:4422848-4452181 GCA_003113815.1 Sphenodon punctatus
CCCCCACGCAGACCTGCCTGAACACTGAGCGGGGTGGGGGGCATTCGTGTAAAAACACTCAGCCTTATGCTAAATGGATGGTTAGTACAGCAGTATGACATCCTTCATTTTTTCCATCTCTAGCCAAATCACATAGCAAATTGGTATGGAAATTTGGGCTTTTAATTTAATCTTACTGAGAAATCGATAGAAAATGCATTCGTAACTGACGAAAGGATGCCCAAGTGATAAACGTTGACATTCATATTCACTTCAAAAGCCACAGGTGATCTGAATTCCAAGCTAAGCTGTGAACGCAAAGTGGATATGAAATATTATTATACTGATAGTCCTACTAGACCCTCAATAGCACAGTCTACCACTAAAAAGTATTTGTCTTCAAAGAGTTCAGAAACTTATTCTGTAGCACTCATCACTGAGATGGAAATATACAAAAGAGGTACTCTGCTAGCACTGGGGTTGTAGAGGCAAAGTAGTACAGTGATATCTTTTATTGGACCAACTTCAGTTGGTGGAGGTGCACAAGCTTTCGGACCTCGCAGCGTCCTTCATCAGGCAGATCTGGGGTTACAAAATTAAGAAACAAAGCCAAAGCAGTACTCCTTCACTTTCCTAAGGAAATATTTAACCAGTACTCTATTTTTAAATGAAAAGAAAATGATCACAACAAATAAAAAATATAGAATAAAAAAGGTCAAAATGATCCCTTTCGGTTATTTATAAAAATGTGTTCTTTATGACGTGTCTTTCTAGTAATCTGTATTATACACAGGTCATGTTTCTTTAAGGAGTTGTTTTTATCTTTAAAATAGCAGTCAGATCATACGATATGGTGGTTACTATAGTAACTACACATTTGCTGCAGAACAGCAAAGTAATAGTGTGTAAAATGTGTAAACTATCAGCATCTTAGAGCAACTGGTTCCGTACAGCTATCATCGCTAACTCTTATTTAAAAGGGATCTTTTCAATGGATAGAAATATTTCAATCATACATGCTGAAAACCTCATAATTTTTCCTTCCCTTTTCCTTTTTTACTAGTACCACCGCCATCTTGACTTGGCCACTGCTGTTCATCTTGTGCATAAGTGTGTGCTAGCCCTTAAAAAGTACTTGAGAGACTACAGCCCAGCCTAAAGTCCACTAAACCTAATTGGAATCTTTCCATTGATCAGTGAGTTTTGAACTTGGCTTTATGCAAACAAAGATGATTTACACGGAAGAAAACATAACCCCTCCCCTCTACTTCACCCACTTGAGGGCAGCTTAACATAACTAGATTGTATCCACTGAAACCGGTGATAATGTTCCGAATGACTCCATTCAAAGAACTTCCAAGCTTTGGTATGTGAATGATTATTTATATATTGACGATTGCTCTGTGAATGGGTAGAAAATGTGGAAACAATTTTCCCCAGTCCCTCTCCCACCACCCAAACTTCCAAGTTGTGCAATTTATGGTGCGTGCCTTGCAGATGATTTTGGCTATTGGAGATTGCTAAGGACAGATAAGATAGGTGTTGCAAAAACATAAGAGTGAATAAAACACCTTCTGTTTAGTGTCCTGCAGAACATTGGCAATGACCTTTTGATCTACAGGAGATTTTTTATCCCCCCTCCCCCGTCATCTCCTAAAAGATCAACACACATTTGTTTCATGTTTCAGAGAGAAGTACCAACACTGTAGCAATGCTGGCAGTGGATCACACATGCTCTCATCCAAGGGGATTTACAGTGCTAACCAGTAAATCATGGAGTTCACTTGTTTTAATTATACTAGGTGACTGTGATATTTTATTTGATTGAACTTTTCTGGCTTTGCTGTGGTTCATGTTTTAAAAGAAATAGATTATTAAGTTGAACTTAAACATTAGATCATTTTAATTTTAAGGGCTTGAAAATGTCTATAGTTTACTAGCTTTGCATTTTAGAATGGGTCATGTAAAAAACACTAATCTAGTTTGCATCAGCTGCTGCCCCCAAAGCAGCGATAAGCTGTTAAAGAAACACACAAATGTGTTCCTCATTTATCTGCTAAGAACAAATATTGACTTTTCATCAGTGCTCTTCAATAATTTATTAATTAATGTAACTCATCAGAATAAACAGGAGTGTTGGATTTCCTGAAATGCAGGAATCTCATTTCATAGAGCTGTAGAGCCTCAAGGTCAGAAGAACCAGCTGAGCATCGCAGATTTATAGCAGGCACAGGTTATGATGGAGTCTACAAATCTGATCCTCAAGGGGGGATGTCAATAGACTAGGGTGACCATTCAGGGAGTGAGCACAGCTGGAGTGGGGCTTAGCCATCTTTCATTGGACATTTGCGTTTAGATTTTTTTGGGGGGGCGGGGGAGGCAGTGACCAGTGCTGTACATGCCTGTGGCAGTGGAGTCACCACCTCCCCTGTCCCAGTTAAGAGGAAGGAGGTGCAAATGCGCTGAGCCAGGTGTGGGGTAGTGGGTGTGCAGACAGGCAGCACATATTCCAGTGCTGGACTGTGAGAGAGGCCTTGTTTTGCTTGGAGAACCAGAGTAGGGAGGCATGAGGTTAACCTTGAGGCTGGATATCTTTCTAATTTTATGATGATAATAAAGTCAGCTGTGGCCATTTCAACTGTATTCAGATATAAGGTTTGTCATTTATGCTATTAGTGTGGCAACAGACACAGGAGCAAATCTGCAGCTTGTTGACATTGCCATTAGGGTAACAATGCTTGTTAACATAGTAATTGCCCAAGTTGACGAAGAAAGAGTATAAAATGTGGAGCCACAGCTACATGGGGATGACCAGGGGCTCAGGTTAGAGCTTGTTTCCAGAGTAAGGCTGAAATCAATGTGCTTTGTTCCTATTTATCTATTTACTTACTTATTTTTGTATTTTGATTTCTAAGCTGCCTTTCCCTGAAGGGCTCAGGGCAGATAACATTTGAGAGAGAGAGACTATACAAAACTAAAATCCATAAGAATATAAACTGTATGAAAATAGAAAATCACTCTTAAATCAACACTCCAGGCCCTTTCTCCACTTGCTCAAGGCCTGGCCAAATGAACGAGGCCACTTTTAGACGAGCGGCATGCGATTGCACATCGCGATCGCGCATACTTTGAAACGGCTGCCTTTATTAATTACACGAGACGGAAGCGGGGTATTATGTGCATATTATGGCGGTGGCGCATTTTTAAAGTCCGCAAATTAAATACCTTGATTGTGAGGTATTTAATTCGCAGACTTTAAAAATGCACCACCGCCATAATATGTACATAATACCCCGCTTCCATCTCGTGTAATTAATAAAGGTGGCCGTTTCAAAGTATGTGTGATCGCGATGCTCAATTGCGCGCCACTCATCTAAAAGTGGCCCAAGTCTTGTATAAGCCTCTGGAAATTGCTCAGGTTCAGACTTTGGGGAATCTCTGGGGGCAGGGAGTTCCAAAACTATGGAAAGCTTTTTGCATTTGCAAAGATAATTCACATACTCATTTCCGCAAATGGATATCTGAATTTGTCTTTATCACCATTGCAATATTTGCAACTTAATTTGTTCACTTCAGTATTTTACTCACTTCATCCATTCATGTCAGCAGTGCTAGTTGATGGAGTTTTGGATACTTTGAATGTGAATAGGGTTGGGCAATCCATGTTACAAAATATATCAATCACATTCATACTCAAACATTCAACACCCTCCACCAGGTATTACCACCTAAGTGAACAAAGTACCGAATAACAATATACTGAAGTGGCGGAAGCACAAAACATAAAATACCAGAACAAAGATTCTAAACTGCAAATGAAGTTGCAAGGAAATACTGCTTCATATCAGCTTTGCTAAAATGGATTAGAATATGCCAAATTCATCAGATTTGTTAGTCACTTCAGGTGTTCATGGGTGATTTCAGATGTGATGCAGTGAGATCCACCACAGTGAATCCCACCTCGGTGTCAATTGCTTCACTGTGGGCCGTGGTGAGCTGCGCTGCCCCCAACAGATGTGACAGGGGTGGCACCAGCGCCCGGGGCCAACTGGAATGAACACGGGCCGGGGGAAACCAACAGACATGACGTGGTGGCGAGAACCGTGGTGGGAGCCCCACAAGGCACCGGGGTCACGCAGACACAAACATGGCCGCCTGAGGGCAAACGAAGCTGTAGAGAGCAGAGGGCCCTGTCCAGGGAAGGGAAACATGAAGGGAGGGGGTGGAGGGAGCTGCAGTGCGAGCAGCGTCTGCAAACAGTGGCCGCACGGAAGGCGCGCACACTTCAAAACGAGAAGCGCACACACACAAATGAAGCAGCACACCCGCACAACAAAGGGGAGACGAGAAGTGGGACAGAGGGAGGCACACACCAGGGGGGGACAGAGAACCCCATGGCAGGTCGGATGTATGGGAGGTGGGGTGGTGGTGAGGGGCCAGCACGGCCAGCCCAGCAGGAGGGGGAGGGGGCAGGAGCCCAGCGGTTGAAGTGAAGGGGGTCCCAGCAGTCCAAGGAGACAGGAGGCAACACAAGGCACAGGGAAGTGCATCAGGTGTTTATTGAGGACAGAAGCGGCACTGGCCCGGCGCATAGTCATATAGAGCGGGAGAACGCGGAGCCAGGGCACGGGAGAAGGGGAAACAGCAAGGAGGGCATGAGGCCCAGTCCAGGAGGGAGGGAACCAGCACCCCGGCCCACCACGGAGGCAACACAGAGGGGTCCGGGGCAGCAGCAGCGGGTCCCAGGTGAGGAGGTGACAGGCAGGTGGCCGACAGCGAGTCCCAGGGGGTCCATCCATCCTGAAGAGGCAGCAGGCATTGGCGCAAGCACCCAGGCCACAGACAGAATGAAGGCATTGAGGAGGCAGCCGGATGTCAGAGGGGCCCGGAGCGCCCTACACCCAACTGCAGGGGTTCCCATTGGGTGGAGGGGTCAACAGCGGCAGCAGGTGCACATAGCAGGGCCATTGCCACAGTCCCTGGAAGAAGCTGCACCTGGCCATGTGGAAGCAGATCAGGTAGAAGGCCTCGAAGGCCACACCTCCGACAGGGCCGCCAGCTCCGGCCCGGGGGGGGGGGCCGGGCAAGCCATAATCAGTTGCAGGGTGTCAGGGCAGGTGGGACAGCTTCAGCAGATGGTAGTAGGATGCCCCACGGGAGCGCGGATACCCAGAGGCACCCTGAATGCTGATGAAGTAGGACACGGACACGGCAGGGCCACCCTCACACAGGCAGGTCGCATATCCCGGAAGGCACACACACACTGAGTGGAGGTCATCTTGTCAGGGCTCCATGCCGCTAGGCCCCCCAGCGTGTCTGGTAAGCACCCCTCAGGGAAGGGGGAAAGCCCCAGCTCCTCACATTGCACGCGGCAGTCGCCAGCGGTCGCGACATAGCCAAAGCACAGCATGCCAAAGCTCAGGCACCAACAGGCATCCGCCCGGGTGGGCAGGGAGTGCATGCTGCGCTGAACGATGGGTGAACGCCACAGGTCGCACAGGGCCATACTCCCCTGGGTGGGCCAGACACGGACAGAGCCCCTGGAGCCTCTGAGCGGGACCACGGACTGAGATGCAGCTGCCATGGTACAGCTCTTGAAGGGTCTGAGCCGCAGCGGCTGTGGGGGCAGCATGGGATGCGGGGCCGGGGGGATGGACAGGCTGACAGGAGCTGCCAAGGCTGACAGATAATGGCAGGATGGGAACAACGGGGCCGCTGTGGAGGAATGAGAAGGGCACACAGCTTCCGGCATGCAAGGCTGGAGAGCCCCACGCATACACACCTGCTAGTGGAGATAGCAACAACAGCATGCACATGCACAGGGAGGAGCAGCAGTCTGGGTGCCAAGGCCCGAGCCTTGGGGGACTGCACAGGGTACCCCCGATGTCAGACCATTGCCGGTACATTGGGGTGGGGCACACAACCATGTTGTCCCTGGTGCGGGACGTCCATGAGTCCGGGGAGGGGGTATGCACCTGTAAGAAAGAAAGCACTCGGGCATGGTTAGGTGTGTCTCAGACCGTTTATTGTGCTCCCCCTGTCCTGCCACATACCCCGGTACACCCACGTGCCCTCGTGCCATTCCCCCTTCCCCCCTCCCTCAGTGGTCCTGGATGCCCCCTCCCCACCCCATCCCCTATGCTTCCCTGCCCCTCCCCCACCCCCTGCTGCCCCTAGGCTGTCCCCATCCCCTGCCAACAGGGATGGCCGAGGCTACTAACCCCCCCTCGTCTGATGTGGAGGAGGAGGAGGAGGTGTCAGCTGGAATGGCTGGGGAGCCTGCCCCTGCACCCTGACTGCCCCCTAGGGGCCCCCTGTCACCCCCCTATGCTGCCCGCGGCCGTATCGAGGCCCGGTGGCCAGGCTGCCAGCATATGAGCTGTGGGGGCATGGGTCCCCGGATCCACGGTCCCTGGTGCTGTTGGGGAGGTGAGGGTGGTGGCGCTGGCAGGGCCTGGGGTATGGCCGGGGGGAGCATGGGTCCAGGTGCTGGCATGGCACCCAGCGGGGCTTCTGCCATTATGAAGGCACTCAGGGCCCCGGCCTGCAGGAGAAGGGATTTGCCCTGCTCCAGGGAGCGGTCCAGTTTCCGACCGAGCTCCTCGGACCGGCGGTCCTGTCGGTCCGAGTGGGTCTGGAGTGCTTCCAGTTAGCGGTCCATGTCCCACTTCATCAGCCGCCGATCCTTCCACATCTCCGCCAAAAGTGTCCAGTCCCTCCCCTCCCCCTGTTTCAGGACCCTCGATGTCCCCTCGTCCAGCCGGTTGACAGCCTCCAGCATCTTCTCCGTTTGCTGTGTGCTGGTGGTGACAAGCTCCTGCGCGAGGTCCTCCAGGCACCTGCATGCCCGCACTCGGTGCTCCTGCATCCTCGGGGCCGGTGTGGCTCTGTGGGGCACTAAAAGGGTTGGTTCAGCATGTGGGGTGCCGTTCCCCTGCCCCCCTCCCATCTCTGTGCTCTGGACGCTCCGTCACCCCGGGATGGGAACCGCTGGCCCCTGTGTGGCTCCCTCTGTCCGTGCCCCATCCCAGCCCCCGGGACCGTGGGCAGGGGGGAACCCGCCATCCCATTCCACCTCTTTTGGCCCCCCTCCCCTTGGGGTCCATGTGTATGCCCTGCATTGCCGTATCTGCTCCCTCGGTGTCCGTTCCCTCTGAGGCTGGTCAGTCGCTGGGGCTAGTGTCTGCCTGGTCCCCGGGTCGGCATGCTGTGAGGTGCAGGGCGATGGTCTCCTCCTCGTCAACTACCTCCTCAGAGTCTGCTGGGGTGTGCATGCCCTCACTGGAGGTCGGGCTGGGGGTGTGTCAGGCGTGTGTGCCTGAGGTCCCTGGCAGCTCCTCCGGGGGTTCCGAGCCCGGTGCCTGGCCTTGCCCGGTGCTCTATGGCTGCAGGGGTGTGTGTGCTCATCTGTGGCTTGCTCCTCCTGGGCGCCCCCTCCTACAGGGCACCGGGTCACTATGGAGCCCTTGCGGAGCAGCACCCGGCTCAGCGCATCCATGTAGAGGGAGGCCCGTGTCGCCTGCCCGGAGCGCCGGTTGTTGTCCGTGATGTCCTTATAGCCCATCTTTAACTTCTTGATCTTAGTCCAGCACTGTGTGGGTGTTCAGTTGTATCTGGCCTCCCCCATCTCTGTGGCTATCTGGGCGAACACCTGTTCATTCTGGGCATTGACAGCCAGCTCAGCCTGCATCTCTGGTGTTGCCCAGATAGCTAATAGGTCGTGGGTCTCCTGGAGCCCCCCTGACCCCCCCTGTGGTACCAGCGCCTGGGTGCTGGCCCCTCCACTGCCTCCTCCTCCTCCACGGCCGCCACTGCCTGTCCCTGGCTCCCTCTGGCCTCGGCTTCCTCTGGGGCGCAGGCCATTTTGCTGGTCTGTTTGGGTACAATGGAGGCTTCTGGTTAGGCCCCTGGTGGCTGTGGTCCCTCCCTCCCTCCCTCCCTCCTGTGCCCCTCCTCCCCCCGGCTCCGACCCACCCGCTCCCGGCTGCACCCCCTACTTTCTTCCGGGGTGTCCCCGTGTGCTGCTGGGTGTCCCCCGTTGGGCTGGGTTCCCCCTCCTGCTGCTGCTGCTGCTGCTGCACCTCCTCCTCACCCTGTCTCTCCATCCGCCACACGTTTTCTTCCACCCTCCTCTCCATCGACTACTCCACCACGTTCCCCTACTGCTGCCTGCCCTTTAAATCTCCCTCCATGTGCCACTTGTTGTCGGTTACCTAGCAGCGGCGCTGCGTGCCATCACCACAGCCCGTGGTCATTTCCTTTCACCGCAGCTGGGGTTTTCCCTTCAGACATTACTTTTCATTCACCCCTGCCATGGTGAACATTCACCACACTTCTCAACCTCCTCCCGCCCCGACCTCACGAAGCGTGGTTAGATTCACCCCGTCCCGCATTTGACTGCGGTGAACATCTGGATGCGAGCCAACAGATGTGCACGGCTCTTTCACCACCACCCGCGTTTGACTGAGGTTGACTGTGGTGACTGCAGAAAATGTAATGTCTGAAATCACCCCATGTCAGCTCTACTCCAGAGGTCCAGAGCAGCCTGGATCAAGGTCACCATGTCCAAAGCTGATCTGGCTGGCTGGGAGAGTAAGGCCAGAGACAAAGGTTGTGAGTGCCTGGTGGCCTGTGATCCAAGGAGAAGTAAGTGGACTGTATACATTGCAGAAGCAGGAGATTATATTTATTACATTGTAAACAATGTTCACTAGTAGTGAAAACCAGACATCTGTTTATATTTGGGTTTGAGTCTGCAAGAGTTTATGACCAGGGCACTCCATTCTGCTATACCACTCTATCACCTTCATATACAACCCCTAAATTAGTTAAGGGAAATATAGTAATCAAAACCTCCTAAGTTAGAATGTGCCACAGGCAGAGAACAGGAGCAAGTATGCATCAGTCCCAGAGGCCCTTGCAGAATCATGAAGTTGTTGAGATATTGCCAGATGACCCAAGTCATACCCAACACTGCAGGGAAAGGCAAAAAACAAAAGTTGCAGGGGAGAGTTCCTTCCCACCCCTTAACATTATTATTATTATTATTATTATTATTAGCATTTGTATAGTGCCAGCTGTGTACCTAGCGCTTTACAGAACAATAAGATAGACATGGTCCCTGCCTATGGCTTACACTCTAATAGACACGGAGGGGGAAGACAAGGAGAGGGGACATAGGGAGAGACAAGGGATAAATTACATTCAAGCGGATACAAAGTCTCAGATACACGTGCTTGGCTTGGTTGCGGTTAGGCACGAGTCTGCGGGGAAGGCAGACAGCAAATATTGAAAGGAATGTTCTAACAGGTGTCAGGAAAGGCGGCGAGGAAGAGGTGGGTTTTGAGGAGGGATTTAAATGTGCGGAGGGAGGGGACATGGCGGATGTGGACAGGGATGGAGTTCCAGGCATGGGGGGCAGCAAGGGAGAAGGGATGAAGGCGATTAGGGGAGCAGGGGAGATGAGGGAGAGCGAGGGAGGGGCAGAGGAGGAGCAGAGAGTGCGTGCAGGAGTGTGTAAGGAGACTAGGGCCGTTTTCAGATGAGTGCGGCGGCACCCGCGCTTGTTTCTCAAAAAAGCCAGCAGCCTGTTCCACACATGACGCTGCTGCCGAATATGCGCATGCGTGGCCGATGCGCATCCATTTCCGGGCATGAACTGACCGGGTCGGCGATCGAGGCTGGTCATACGCGGCTGGAAATGAAAGCACATCGCCCGCACATGCGCGTATTCGGCAGCAGCGTCACGTGTGGAACGGGCTGCTGGCTTTTTTGAAAACAAGCGCGGGCGCCGCTGCATTCGTCTAAAAATGGCCTAGGACTGAGAGGTAAGGGGGAGTCAGGTTGTGAAGGGATTTGTAAGTGAACACCAGGAGTTTGTGGAGAATGCGTTGGAGAAGGGAGTTCCAGTGAAGCGAGGGGAGGAAGAGGCTGCACGTGGTCGAAGCGACGGGCTGAGTGGATGACCCTAGCAGTGGAGTTTTGGATGGAGATAAGGGGGAACAGGTGAGAGAAGGGGAGGCCAGTAAGGAGGAGGTTGCAGTAGTCAAGGCAAGAGATGACCATGGCGTGAAGGTTTTGGCTGAGGAGACAGAGAGAAAGGGGTGAATCCGAGCAATGTTGTGGAGGGCGAAGTGACAGAACTTGGCAACAGAGTCGATGTAGGGTTTAAAGGAAAGGTGAGTGTCAAAGATGAAGCCCAAGCTACGGGCTTGGGGAACGGGGCGGATGGTGACCTCATCAGTAAGGATGGACAGGGAAGAGGGCAATCAGGTAGCTTTTGAACAGAAGCAAGACACACCAGTTGAGCTAACCAGCTGAGATAAAATTCTCGGTTCTATCTCAGACCTCCACATCCAGTGTCCCATCTCCAGACAAAGCCAGCTGAGATGCTTCAGTGGAAAATAGAGATGAAACCAGTACCCGCTGAAATGAGCAAACCTGTCAAATCCAGACGATCTAACCAAAATGAAAAAAATGAGTACCAAACTGTATCTATCTGATCTTCATTTGATTACCCATTTTCATCTTTTTGTGGCATTTGTTCATTTTGCTTGTTTCATTCAGTCCATTTGTTTTGCTTATTCATTTTGAGTGACTTATCCAGTTCCAGTTTTTTACCTCACAATTATCACTGTATCGCTGTTACTGGTGGTAATGACTGAAATTGGAAACAAGAAAAACTGAAAATGAACAAAACCAAACAAAACTCGCTGAAATAAAACTCTGAAAACTTGGTTGCTCAAACGTCATGAATGATGAATGTTGATCAGATCAGCTGCAGCCTACCCAAAATTGCGAAAAATCCCTGTAAATGTTTATTCTGCTACCCATTTCAGCTTGGCAGAAAATTAAAACCCCTTCTCCATCCATTTTTATATTGATCCAGTGGTCCGACCAAGTGTCTCATGCGACAAATGTTAAGGGGATGTCAGAGAAATAGCTGCCTTTAGTAGGGGTTTCAGAAGCACAGTAGCCTGGGATTGGGCTGGACTGGCTTTCACTTCTGCAACTACGTTGCACTCCACCCTCAATCAAACCGAATTACATTTGTGTTATACAAGTGGAGCAAATGTGCTTTTAACACACAGCAGTAAATTGGCTGCCTTTTCAGACACACGCAATAAACACTTAGCATCAACAATTTTAAGTCATTACAGCAGCGACAGCAAATCTACCCACTCGCTTCATAGAAGGGCTCTCTACTCATATGTTCCAACACTGTGGTCTTAAAGACACCCTGTTCTTTGTGTATGCTGCCAAGACTTCCTGTCACAGCTTCATGTGAGGAAAAGGTTGCAAATTTAATAAACTTCTCTCCCACCCCAAATTAGGAATATTTAAACAAAATTAACAGAAAAGACCCCACTGTTGGAAAAGTAGATAGTTTAAGTGACTTCATTCTGACTATATCAGATGATGAATAAAGTTAAAGATGAGTTGTTAATGGAGCTTTGTACTTCAATATCACAGGAAGAGTAGGATGAAAGGTATGACAGAATGCTGAAAATGAAACAGATTTCTATTATTTCTATTTTTGGAGCCATTATGGTCAGTTTTAAAGGACTCTTGTTGCAGAAGTTGGAAACTGTGGGAGGGGCTGCAAACAGCATCTCAACTTTTCTAACCTTCTCTTTCCCTGCACTACAGTTTATTACTTCTGGGACACAAACTATAAAATATTACACTGCATTGGAACAAAATACAATACCACCTTACTATAGCAAAGCTACTGGGATCTAGGCCTTTTGTTCATTATAGTGAAGGGTTTACAGTAACAAAAGCTGTACATACTGTACTGTGCTGGAAGAGGGCGTGAGCAGCCATGTTTATTGTAGCCACTGGATCTTCATTGGATTGCAGCCATTGGCAGCAATGGTGGAAACTAAGGCAAAATACATGAAACCCTGGCTACCCACAGTGTGTTGCATAGGTTTCTCTTAAGACTATTCATATAAAGAATTCCCAAGGAGTATAATAAGTGAAGCCACTCAGCTGACAGACTTCAATGTAGCTCCTATGATTATCTTCCGTACTTATCCCCACTTCCACAGAATGCGAACTAATCATGTGGGCCCAGGGCCTAAGCATCTTCGAGAGACAGTGCAAGACTTTTTTTTTATTTGAAAAAGCATTTGGTGAGTGGGGGAAAAGGCTGGTTAGAGGATTTGGGTGGGGTTGAGGAAGAGGGTTTTTTGGAGTGAGGATGGGCATTTTTTATTGTATTAATTTTATTATTGTTTTATTGTCACTATTGTTTTGTTTTATGGATTGTAAGCCACCATGAGCCACTGTGGGAAGGGTGGCATATAAATTCCAATAAATAAATGCATGAAATAAAACTATGTTTACCGTAATCATTGCCTTTTGAAGTGAGGAAGTACCATTGTCTTCCAGAAACACAGCAAGTTCAGGCTACCTGAAAATATTGCACAGGAAATCTATTCCAGAGCAAGGAACAGAACTTGTAAGACACTGGGTTGTGGACAGGCTTGGCAGGAATCAGGACCATTGCTAAGTCAAGGCAGAATTGATAAGCAAGGAGGGAGCCAGGGCAGACACAAACGCCAAACAAAAGACGCTGGTAATAGGTCCACCCAACTTCATCTTCCTGTTGGGTGGCCTTTACGTCAGGAAGCAGCCAATAAGTTTGCTTAGCGGGGATAACTGAGGACAGATCTTCCAGCCAATGGGTCAAACCTGGTGTCAAGGTAATGCAGGGGTGTGACAGGATTGGCCACTGTCTGGAAACCCCCACATGCACTAGTTCAAGGCCCACAGTTTCTGGAATTTGTCTCTCCCAAGGTTCGGTTCTCACCATTAGGCCAGTGCCTGATCCAGGGCAGATGGGTTCCCATGTGAAATGGTGGTGAGGGCCCTGTCCTAACATAGTAATGTTTGATGGACACACACTAACTTGCTCATTAGAAACAAGAAAATGTTACTGTAATTTCTCCCCCTGGTGTTTGATTATATGTAACATTTCCTTCAAGGACCAAGGCTACGTGCATCACAGGGCTAGCAGGCTCATACATTATGCACATGTTGTTGCTTCTAGTTTACTCATGGCCCCATGGGTTGGGGATGTGTGTGTGTTCAGAATCACTGTGCACCTTCCATAGTCCAAACGTCTTGCATTTGAGGCTCTGTGGGCCTGTATTTTGCTCCAGGGCTTCTCACACTTGTATCATCACTTCAAGTTTATTCATAGGCCCTATGTATTAGGTGCTCCTTTGGGGACATCCAGCACATGAGTGCTCTGTTTAGCTACACAGGATGTTTTCACATCTGACGGCACCCACCGCTGCCATGGACTTACCTGGATGGTGGTGGGAGCTGCCACTCCTGTTGAGATCTAGCCCAGCCGCCGAACTAACATGACGGCGGCCAGGCTGGGGAGAGGATGGATAGATGCACATATGTGCATCCACCTGTCCCTACCCCCATTCTGCATGCAGCAACTTGCCCACCCAGCTGACAGGCAGCCATGGTGGCCAGGGAAACATCTGGTTGGTGCATTTGAACGTAATGGTGCCCCTGGTTTAATCCACGCCAAAGCAGGTTAACACCCACACTCTGCGCTTGTCTGGATCTGGCCATGCACTGATCAGTGGTACCTCTGGGGTTTAAATGATGCAAAGAATTAAAAATTGAGCAGTTGGTTGCTGTCGATGCTGCTGCCACCTCCATTCCATTGCCTCAACCTCCTCTCTGGCAACTCCTCCCTTGACCCCCTCCAATCTGGCTTCCGCCCCCTTCACTCCACTGAAACCACTCTTGCTAAGATCACCAACGATCTTCTTGTGGCTAAATCCAACTGCCTTTACTCTATTCATGTCCTCCTTGATCTGTCTTCTGCCTTTGACACTGTTGACTACTCTCTTCTGCTTGAATTGCTTCACTCCCTGGGATTCCAGGACTCTGTCCTCGACTGGTTCTCCTCCTACCTTTCTGACCGCTCCTTCAATGTATCTCTTCCTAACTCCTCCCCCTCCTCCTCCCTGCCCTTCTCGGTCGGGGTTCCCCGAGGCTCTGTCCTTGGCCCTCTCCTCTTCTCTATTTACACCAAATCCCTAGGCAAACTCATTGCCTCCCACGGTTTCCAATACTACCTACACTCAACTCTATCTCTCCACTCCTTCCCTCTCCCCCTCTGTTCAAGCTTGTCTCACCAACTCTCACTCTGATATCTCCGCCTAGATGTCTCAATGCCAACTCTAACTGAACATGGCAAAAACTGAACTCCTTATCTTACCTCCCAATTCTTCCTCTCCCTCTTCCCTGTCAATTGTCATTGACAGAGTCTCCATCCTCCCTGTTCCCCAAGCCCATAGCTTTGCTTCATCTTCGATTCACACCTTACTGTCAAACCCTACATTGACTCCGTGGCCAAATCCTGCTGCTTCTCCCTCCACAACATTGCTAAGAACTGCCCTTTTCTGTCTGTCTCCTCTGCCAAAGCTCTCATCCATGCCCTAGTCATCTCACACCTCGACTATTGTAACCTCCTCCTCGCTGGCCTTCCCCACTCTCACCTTTCTTCCCTCATCTCGGTTCAAAACTCTGCTACCAGGATCATCCACCTAGCCCGTTGCTTTGGCCATGTGCAGCCTCTCCTCTCCTCTCTCCACTGGCTCCCCCTTCCTGAGTGTATTTTTCTGCACAAGCTTCTTGTCCTCACCTACAAAGCCCTTCACAACCTTGCTCCCCCCTACCTCTCTGCCCTGATCTCCCTCTGAACCCCTGTTTGAGCACTCTGCTCCTCTTCCATCATCTCCCTCGCTCTCCCACGCCTCCCCTGCTCCCCCAACCACCTTCGTCCCTTCTCTCGCTACGCCGCATGCCTGGAACTCCCTCCCTGCCCTTGTCCGCCTTGCCCCCTCCCTTCGTATCTTAAAATCCCTCCTCAGAACCCACCTCTTCTGCTCTGCCCTTCCTAACTTCTGCTAATTATCCTCACCCAGGATTATCCCCCACCTGTTATCTGCAAACTCCCAATGTACTGTAACCAAGCCAAGAACATGTACCTGAGTTCTTGCATCCTCATGAATGTCGCATTCCTTGTCTTTCCCTCTGTTCCCCCTTCCCTGTCTCCCCTCCCCCTGTCTTTAAATTGTGAGCTCTCGGGCAGGGACCGTTTCTATTTTATTTTCTGTAAAGCACCAGGTACATCGCTGGCACTATATAAAAGCTAATAATAATAATAATAATAATAATTAATAAATAGTAACTATTACAGCTTCACACATGGCGTAGCCACCGCTGCCAAACCCCAATACATCATTCTGCCTGCTGCTGCTTCCTCCGACCCAACACTGCAGCAAGCTACACTGTCAAACAACCTCCTACCATAGCACATGCTAATGACACTATCCTATGCCCCTGCACCCCAGACTGTCAGGCCAGTTGCACCTGCTTCTTATGGAGGATACCAGACCCATTCAGCACAGGACTATGGTTACAGAACTCGGCAACCAGAGCCTACCCCTCAGCCTGTCACAATGCAGAACTACCAGGAATGTTACAGTTATGGATGAACTACACCTGCAAGCAGCTATGAGAAGAAACAGTACTAACAGCCAGTTGGAACACAGCCGCCTGTACATTGCTGCAGATTCTTACTACCAATCAAATTCCAAAGGTGGCTACAGCCAAACTAGTGGTGGTTATACTCAAAGCCAGTCCCAGAGACAGGTGGCTACAATTAAGTCAATACAAACAGTGAACTCCACACCTTCAAACTACAGTACATACCCAACAGTGACAACTGTTCAGCAGAATGCGTCCACTGCCTCAGTCTCATTATATACCCCCTCCTCTTCTTACAAATCCACTTTGGCCTCCTACTCTGGGTCAAATTACTCCAGTTACGATGCCACAGCATACACAACAGCTAGCACATATCATCAGCCTGCCCAACGCCCGAATTCCAACAGCAGCAGCCACCAACCTCACAGCAACCAAAATCCACAAGGAATGAGTGAATAGAACACAGTTCAAATGTTTGGACATTCAGTCATTCAGTTCAAAACCTGAGTGCGGGTTTGGTTGTTCGGTTCGGCAGAGTTCGGTTCGGCCAAACCTGGCCAAACACTCGAAAATAGCGCTATCAATATCGATACCAATACGGAATTTGAAGATTTTTTTTGGTATTGGTATCATTTGACCCTGAAACCACCCCTGGTCTCCACCCCTGGTGCCAGGAAGTCTGCTCCTCAGCTGCCTCCCCTTCCAGTCATGTTTTTCCGGTGTGAAGTCATGTTTTTCCCACCCGTGACCTCAACCGAACTTTTCTGAACTTTTCCGAACTGTTTGGAAGTTTGAACGTTTGGTTTGGATGTTTGGTTCGGACGTCCGAACAGACTGAGTTCGAGCCAAACTCTGAACATCCGAACCGCGTTCACCCATCCCTAAAATCCATGCACTCTTCTTCATGGAGCAGCACAAGTAACAGCATCAATACTAACTCTAGAAGTGGCTACATGAAGAAGCCACCTTTTCAAAATAAACAGCTGAAACCCCAATGCCCCCCAAGCAGCCTCAGCTTCACCACTGTGACATCTGCAAGATCAGCTGTGCTGGTCCACAGACTTACCAGGAGAATTTAGAAGGAAAAAAAGCACAAAAAAGAAAGAAGTAGCTCAGAAGCAGGAGGCCAGGCAAATAGTGGTCCTCGTGGCGTGAAGACTCAGCTTCGATTTGAGCTCTGTGATGTCTCCTACACAGGAGCAGATGTGTACACAGCACATATCAAGGGAGCCAAGCACCAGAAGGTGGCTAAGTTGCATACTAAATTGGGGAAGCCCATCCCTTCAATTGAGTCTGTAATAGTCAACTCTGGTCCAGGCCCTACTGTTGACGCAGCAAGGAAGCAGACTGTCCGTGCTGTTACAGTCACATTGGTTGCACCAGACAAAACAGCAACTAGCAGCACGAGCAACTTAAGAAAATTGGTGCCAGTGAAGAAGCCCATTACATCAAAGATAACATTTACAGAGGCTAATAAGGTTCAAACAAGCAGAAGCAAACCAGAGGAGGTGAAGGTATCTCCCCCAAAATCAGAGCTACAAAATGAATAGCCCATGCACGACAGCCTTGGGAATGGCCCAGCAGGGTTGCTTGATGTACAGCCTGTGGGACATGGCTATGTAGAAGAGGTACACATACGCAACGAGTAAGGAAAAATGATCCAGTTTCACTGTAAGCTCTGCAACTGCAGCTTCAGTGATCTGAATGCCAAGGACATGTATCTGAAAGGGCGGCGGCATCAGCTGCAATACAAGAAAAAAAGTGAACACAGATCTTCCAGTTGAGATCAAGGGCAGTAACCGAACTCACAAAATGCATACAGAGAAGATGAAGAAGCAGAAACAGAAAGATATTATAAAGAGATGCAGAGAGGAAGAAGAGCAGCATTGGCACATGGAAATGAGGCACTATGAAGAAGAAGTGTAACTGGTGATGGGTAGAGGAAGAGTAGTTATACTAGGAAGAGCAGTGGCATCGGATAGCTATAGACTGGCATGCTCATCCACTTATAGGCAGGCCTGGCATGCGAGTTCCTCCTCTCTTGCCTACCAGATTCCCAGACTCTTCTGACGGCCATCACATCATGACAAAGCATTCTAGCATCTACCCATCAGAAGAAGAGCTGCAGACTGTCCACAAAGTTGTCTTCCACTCTAAGCATGGTCTTAAGCTTGTGTCTGATTCGTTGATGAAGCAGGAATCTGAAAAAGAGGAAGAGAGTAAAGAGAAAGGAAAAACAGATGCTGCTGCCCAGATTCTGAAAGGTGTAATACGAGTGGGTGTTTTGGCAAAAGGACTTCTCCTCCGAGGGGACAGGAATATTCATCTTATCTTGCTCTCTGCCCAGAAACCTACACGTACCTGCCTGAAGGATATCATTGAGCAGCTGCCCAAGCAGCTTTCGCCGCTAACTGAAGATGAGTATGAGGTTTCATCCAGTGCTGAGGAAGCAAGTCCAGTCATCACTTCATGCAAAGAACCAAAGATGCAGGCCACTGTTTCAGTCACATCTCCTCTAATGAGAGAGGATGCTTCTGCTGACAAAGAAGAATAATTCCATTTTGACCCTTCAGATATTTTGAGCCAGCAGAAATGCCTTGAATCATTGGTTGCCCTTCGTCATGCTAAATGGTTCCAGGCTACAGCCAATGGTCTGCAGTCATGTGTGATTATCATTCAGGTTCTGTGAGATTTCTGCCAGCATGTACCAACCTGGGCAGCTCTATCAGGCTGGGCAATGGAACTTCTTGTCAAAAAGGTTTTAAGCAGAGGGCCTTTGAGTCCGGGCGATGCCATGCGGTGAGTTCTTGAGTGTGCAGCCACCGGAACACTTGTGATAGGTGGTCTGGGGCAACAAGACCCCTGCGAGAAAGACCAAATGGATGCTTTAGAGACTATAACCAGTCAGGAGTGGGAAGATGTCACAGCCAGTGCACAGCATGCCTTGAGAATCCTCATGTTCAGGCAGATACACAAAGTGCTGGGAATGGACCCCTTGCTGCCACCCAATAATAGGCTCAAAGCAGAAAAAGGAGACAAGACATCAATGAGCTGGCAGAGGACAAGGGCAATGGGAAGAAAGACAAAAAGGAGGGAGAGGAAGAAGAGGCATAACCACTGTTGTAGGATTTGCTAAGATGGCAATTTTCGTGTCCCCCCACACCTGCAAATAACATACTGTAGATTTATTTTTAATTGTGCTTAAATCATTAAGGAAATTACATAATTGCATAAGAATAACATTGCTTCTGGCAACATCCCCCTTTTCCTCTCTTATTTCCAGTCCCCACTCCAAAAGAAACCCTCCCCACAGCAAAATAGGTAGCCTGAGGCAGGTACTTTTAAAACAAACAAACAAACAAACAAACAAACAAACAAACAAACAAACAAACAAGAAACAGCTGATGCTTTTGCTTAAGCTTTAAAATGCATCCCATGCCATGCAAAGGAAAATGCAAGCATATTGAGTTTATATCTTGAAAGCACTTGTTCACTTTAGATTTCCATCCTCAAGTTGGAGGGTGCTTCTAGGCAGGTCTGGAATGTCTGGAGTTGATGTGATGGGCATTTTGGGAAGAGGGTCTTGCATCTTGTGATCTCCCACTTTGGGATGGTAAAGGTGGGTGCCACGTAGTACAAACGTACGTCCACACTGCTTGCCCTTGATACGTTTGGCAAAATGACCATTTGAAGCAGAAGTGAACTTGTAGTTTGAAATGCTGAATCCCATTGGATTTACCGTGTTAACCACAGCATGGTTTTTAAAATACCCCTGTAAACATGCTGTCATTCTGGAATGGTTTCTTGTGTTCGGTGTTGTAGTTCAAAACTTTGTGTAGTTCTCCTCTTTCATGGAAAGTGTTCCGCGTAGGTTCCATTCAAGGGGACACTCTGAGTACGGCAAGTGCTACTCTACCAATCTGAAGGGGTAGTGGCCAGAGTTGTAATGCCGGTTATACTCTCTAACCACAGAGATTATCTGCATACCAATGAGTGCCTTCTAAAGAGAGGCAGCCAGAACTTACACAGGAAAAACGCTGCTCTTTTAAAAAATAAATAAATTGAAATCTTCACATTTGAAACAGTATTTTTTTGAAACCAGGTACATCTCAGAAATAGAAAATTTCAGCTCTCAGTTGTTTTGTTGGGATGGGCTCCAGCCGCCCGGAGGTCCAGAATCGTGGTGGGATTGAGCCCCAACTGTGGTTGGATTGGCCATGATCTGGGATGGGCCGAAGGTAATGTCTGTTACCTTCAGCCCGACCGGATCGTGGTCGCGACTACGGGACGGGATCGGGCGCAGAGCCGGATTGGCTGCTGGGCCTGCCTGTCTCCCGGAGGGTGGGTGGCCAGGGGAGCATGGGGGGGCAGGGCTGCAGGGCTGCATGTCACGCCACGCAGCCCTGCCCCTCGCCGATCCCCAGTGAGAATCTAAAGGACGGCCGGCCTGATTCCTGACCGGGATCCAAAATGGATTCTGGTCCGTGGTTCAGCGTGGCGGGCCTACAGGCCTGGTATGTCTGAAATCAACCCTAGATTCAGCAATCCATTCCTGTTCAACAAAGCAGTTAAGGACATGGTTACCATTTAAAGGTGGGTTGTATTTGTGCTTAAGTTCTTTGATTGATTGGGCTGGATTCAAATATATGCTTAAATCTTGTGCTGAACTAAGGATACAAATGCAAAAGCTCCTTGCAATTCTACTGCTGATGACTTGCAGAATTTCACTGTTTCACTTCAGGCGCATCATGAAAATGGCAGTATATGGCAGTATATTTAATGCTATATTTTTATGTTGCTGTATTTGAAACGAGCTCTTTTATTTTTCCTCCTAGATTTAGCAGAAAAGTCAGGAAAATAAATCACCTGTACAATGTAATCATAGCTCTTTCACACTTTTGGCAGCAACGTGCTTTATTGAGAATTCACCTGTAAATCTGAGGAACTAAATTATGAACAGTCTTGGTTTGTTGTGCTTCTGTCTTTGAGTGTTAATAAGTGGTGCTCCCCGTTCCATATTTAACTTAGGAAAATTTGGGTCTATTTTGAATAGATTTAGCAGTGTTGTTTGTAAGTGAATATTAATTCCTTTATTTTCCTTTATTTTCTGTTACTCTTTAAATTCAAGGATTTTAGTGCACTTTACAAAAAGTCATGAATTGACCCTACCCATCTCCTCACTGAAGTTAAAGACTTCAGTAGGGTATAGCTCTGGCCTTAGTTAGACCCAGCACTCCAGGGGTTAATGCCAAGCAGCCTCCACAGGAAGATGGCACTGGCTTATATAACCCTGGCTGTGTAAATGTTAGGAGCACAGTTGTGGAGGAAAGGTCAGAGCTCCCTGTCTGGAGATTGCAAAAAACACTCAGTTAAGAATGGAAACCCTGAGTGAGCTAGGGGAATTTGCCCTATTTTTTCTGTTGCTTTACCTGACTGTTTTGTTAAGTTCTGTACATTAAATGGGGACTGAAGGAATTGATTCCTGAACAACCTGGAGTGTTTGTACTGTGTTTTCCCTTCTGATGCTGGTGCAGTCCACCCACTGGCCTACAAAGTGCCGAGATACTATACATGAGACGCTATGATGCAGGTCCAACAGGGGTGTGGAAGCTGTTCCGTGTTCTGTAACACTGTGTCCTACCGTTACAGTGTTTAAACATACCGTCAACACAGTGTTCACCCCAAACACTGATTAAACTGTCAAGACCTGGCAGTTGTTCACTTCCAGTGCTTGGGGTGAACACTGTGTTGACGGTATGTCTAAACACTGTAATGTTAGGACACTGTGTTACAGAACACTGAACAGCGTTATGTCTAAAGACACCCACAGTGGACATGTGTGGTAATGGCTGTTTAAAAGTGGCAGTGGGTGAGCATGTGCTCCTGTGACCCACGTATGTCACTAAACTCTACCCATCTCCTTGCATAAGGGAACCCGGAAAATCTGAGGTTGCGCCATACAGGGGTATGGGTGGCCGGCAGGTGGATGGGTGTGCACAATGAGTGCACACCCACCCACTCACATCTAAACCCTCCCCCACCCACCAGACTTGTGTGCGCGCTCCACTGAGGGCACACGTACCAGCCCCCCCCAGGGCCCCTAGCCCCCCCCCATTTAAAAATGTCCAAAGATAAAATGCCAATTGGCTTTCATGGTAGAAAGTTAGGCCCATAGTTTGATCACACACTACTGTGTAACTAAAGCCCTTTTTAAATGGGCCGCGCTGCTGTGTTGGTAAGTGTGCCTTCAGGTGAGGGGGCAGTGGGGTGGGTGGGTGTACATGGGCGCACACCATCTCATAACCATCCCCCACACATCCCCACGCACAGAGCAACCAGCGTTGTCGTTGATTGCTCTGTGTGTGACCAATGGGTGGAGGTGGGTGGGCATGCGTGGTTCACGGGAGTGTGCACTCATAACCACCCACCCACCCACCCACCGCCACCACTGCTGCCGCTGCTGTACAAACACAACTCACCCACATATGCCCATGCAGATCCCTGCGTGGGTATTCATGGGAGTGTCTCATGTAAAAAGAGTCTAAGTCTTGCATATATATATATATATATATATATATGAATAGTACACACATGTATGGAGTTAAATGACAATTTCTTTGAAGCTTTTGGTTAAAGCTATTTGTACTACTGCAATGAAAGAATGAAGTAGATAATCAAAACAAAATAAAAATGTAACACATGCCTCCAGTAATCCCATAATTAGAACATGGGACTCTGATTTTTACTAGTTACCAGATAGTTACTAGTTCTCACTTGTAGTATTGTGATCATCTGATGCCACCTGTATTAAATAGCATTATTTATTTATTTACACTTCTCCCGCTCATTTCCTCAAGGCTCTGAGCAGGTTACAACATATAAAAACATCTATAGCCATACATAAAATAAATCTAAATATTAAAATACCCAAATGAAACAAATAAGAAAGGAATAAAATCCCCACTCTAAGTGCTCCACCCAGGACGCTATGATCCTGGCAGACTTGCACACGCGCAGAGGCTGTGCACCCTAACAGATGGGAGGAGGCCATGTGGGCACACATTAGCCTATATCAGTCAGCATTCACCCACATAGTGGGATCCACATATACTAGAACGACACTGTGAGTG
The DNA here is from genome assembly GCA_003113815.1 of Sphenodon punctatus. Lineage (NCBI taxonomy): Eukaryota > Metazoa > Chordata > Lepidosauria > Sphenodontia > Sphenodontidae > Sphenodon > Sphenodon punctatus. The sequence continues at coordinate 4,445,486 of QEPC01012389.1, forward strand.
GGGGCTGTGGGGCAAATGGGTGGCAGGAGCAGGCAAACATCTAGTGGCCAAAAAACAGGCAGACAGGTGGCCACCCATCTGGAGGGGGCTAATCTGGGCTACCATCCTATCTGTTTTCACCCAAGGAGGTCTTACATTGCCTCTAGGAGATGAGCAGGCTTGGAGTCTGATGAATCTCCAAGGGAAGGGGGTTCCATAATTGTGGGACAGCTACTGAGAACACCTCTCTGTGTGCCATTGGTGTATAAACTTGATGGAAGATGGTACCTGCAAGAAAACATCCCCGACTGACTTCAGAGGTCGTGATGGGAGAAGTGGTCTCTCCAATATCTGGAGGTCCAATCCCAAGAATGGCACTTGCTAGTAGGGTTGTTGCAACCTCCCTTCCGGAGAAAACCCAGAGAGGGATGGACCACAACAGAGAGAGGGGGTAAAGTGACTGTCACTCCTCTTCTGACATAACCCCCCTCCACTCCTTTCAGAGTGTTGTGAGATCAAACTCTTCAGGGGACAGGACAGCGTTAGAAGGGGCTACCATGTCCTCTCTCTGATGTAACCTCACCCTTGCAGAGCTGTGTGACATCCCCTTCCAGCATTTGTTGGCCAGAAGCTGTCTCTTGATGGAAGGGATCCCTTTGTACCTCGGGTGGCCCCAGACTGGAAGTGGGGAAGTCAGGTTATCTACACATAATAGCAATGTCAGGAGCCACGGATGGGGTCACCTTTGCCGGCACTATGTCCAGGCGGCCCAAGAGACACTCCTCCATCTCCCCCACTCCTCCCGTGCCGATCCGGCAGGGGGAGCCCCAGGGGACCCCCCTGGCCGAGAGACAGGGGGCCCGGGCACTCCCCAGGAGTCGGGGGGTGTTCAGGGACTCTTACAGATCGCGCCGACAACTAGCAGAGTGATGTGGTCTGGAGTAGAGCAGATTGCTAAGGCAACCACAAAAGAGGCCCCCGCCCACACAGCGCTGCAGGGGCAGGGCCTAGACAGCATTACAGGAAGCTTGGAGCCACTGCGACTCTCAGCGCAGCTCCAGGATAAACAGGAAGACGAGGCTAGAGGCATAAAAGCCAGCACCAGATGTAGCTGAGTGCTGGTGATCAGCTCCTGAGAGACTGGCTCGTGAGAAAGCTAAGTGTTATTGTTTGTACTATTGTGTTTGTTGTTGTATACAGTGATATTCTTGTGACGCCTAAGTGAACCTCCCCTTCTCCCTTGCTTTTCCTACTGTTTTGATTGGAGAGTGATTGCAGAGAGTAGTGTGGTCGTGATACCCCGCTCCCCCCATTCCTGGGTTCCTGACCTCCCTTCCCCAATCCCTGTAGCATATGCCCTTCCCTTCCCCCCTATTCATTAGGATCCCTGTCCCTCGTTGCCATCCACTCTTCAACTCACAACCTCCCTGAAACCCTGTGCACCCTGTGTGAGAGAAAGGGTGGGACAGACAGTGCGAGAGTATCCCCGGTCTTACTTGGCTCTGCGCCCAATGATGATAGTGGCCTGATTCCTGCAGAGTCTAAGGGCCAACATACTATCCTGATGGGCTGTTTTTCCTCGAGAGTCTTCTTGCAATCCTTGAGACCAAAGTGGGTGTTCCCTCTTGTTCCCCCTACCCCTGTGACAAGCAAACATATACAAGTAGCATCTATGTACCTGGTTCTCTGGCTTCTGGTCTCCTGACTAAGAACCTTGTTTGACCCTGACCATGATCCCAGTTTACCCCCATGGTTCAGGCCTATTTCTGATCAGAAATTCTGATCTCCTGGCTTCCAATCTGTACATTTTCCCTAATGCTTATTTTTAGCAGATTTTATTTATTACTGTAATTTTATCATCCATCCCCTTAAATCTCCTTGATATTTTGACCATTTACATTCAGGTCAACAATTATTCCTTATATGAAAATGCAATTCTTTATCTAAACTGTATCTCAGGCTGTTTTTAGATAAGAGCTGTGCGCTCGAGCCTAAAAATTATGTGCTTGTGAAAAAGAACGTGGGTGGGGTTTAGACTGGCGATGATCGCGGTCTTTAACTGGCACCTTTAAAGAAATGCACGAGCACTATAAGGCATGCCCCCACATGTCTAAACCCCACCTGTGCTCTTTTTCACAGACACAAGCGCACAGCGCTCATCTAAAAATGGCCTCAGTCTCTTCATGACTCTCAAAATTACTACTGAAGCATCACAGTCAACAATTCTTTCACCCATGTTATTCAATGTATATAGTAAGTGTTTGAAACATTATGACCAAGCACGCGGTTGAATATCATCAATACACTGGTGATACACATCTGTATATCTCTTGCCTCATGAGCCCTGCCACTTCAGCCTCTGCCTTGGAGAAATACCTGAACAATATAGCTGGTTGGGTTGCATCCAAGCAACGAGACTGAGGTAATACTGGTGGGAAGGGGCAGCCAATATGAGGATCTCCTCATCTCCTTCAGGCCCTTCCATGTTAAGGAGGTTAAAGTGGTGGGTACCCAGGTAAAGAACATGGGTGTCATTTTCAACCATGCTGTAGACATGAAAACTCAGGTACTGGACATGGTTCGAAGATGCTTTTTCAGCTATGCAAAATGTGTAAGCTATGTCCTTATTTATCCCAGATTGACCTTGCCACAGTGACCCCCAGGCCCTGCTGACCATGAGGCTTGATTTATGTAACTTCCTCTTCATTGAGCTGGCAGTGGTGCTTCTCTGATGCTTTCAGCTTGTTCAGAATGTGGCAGCATGACTGCTTCCTGGTTCGGGCAGCCATGTTCAAATTATGCCCACCCAGCATTCTCTGTATTGGCTGCCTGTAGAGTGACGGACTGAATTTAAGATTGTACTGCTGGTTTTCAGGGCCCTGAATGGTAGAGGCCCTGGCTATTCAAGACCTGTTCCTGGAGCCTCGCATTGATGGCTATCTGTGCTCAGAAACCACCCGCTCTTTGTGGATCCTGCCATCATGCCTTAAATCAGCAGGCAATTGGGACTTTGCTGTGTCAGGCCCCTCAGTGTGGAAGTTGCTCCTTCTGGATGTCCATCTCAGTTCCTCTCTCCTTACCTGTAAAAGCACCTGAAGACATATTTGTTTTCCAGGTGCTTTTAGGTTCCACTGCTGGTTCCCCCTTAATGTGTTTTCTTCTCCCTCTTTACTTTCCTCTTTTAAATGGTTTGTGAATGGATTTGTAATTTTAAATGGATTTTATATTATTTTATCATATTTGCTGTGAAGTGTTCTAAGCGTCATTTTGTGAGGGGCACTATAGAAATAAAATTATTTATTAATTATTATTCATTAGTGGTGGTGGTGGTGGTTATTGTTGTTTTGGTTGTTGTTGTTATTAAAGATCTTCCTACTTTATTATGGAATAGGTATGTACCTCACCCAAATGCAGATTGATTCCCAGATGTGGAAAGGAAGATTTTAGGTTGGCCAGTTTTCTTTTCACGATAACTTGGCTTAGCTTTGGAACACCAAAGGTTCTGGAATAAGAAATGATTGATACTACATTACCCAATCATTTTGGCTCATATTGTCTGTGTCCCAGTGTTCATATAAAATGACTTATTTCTCCTTTGTCAAGCAACAGCTTAACCTGGGATTGTCGCCTCATCTTACAAGCTATTGAGAACCATTATGTGACTGTGAAAAACTGAAAGTAGAATAGAAGAAACAGGCAAAGGCCATCCCACCCGAGCCAAGCTAAAGAACCAGAATGATATTTCATAGCAGACTTTATTTAGGGGGAAAAAAATCAGTATTTTTCACACTTCACTGCACAGCACAATGGTGCCTTTTCTTTAGGGGAATCATCAAGCAAATGTACAAAACAGTATCCAAATGTTGCAAACTTGGAACATCTGGTTTCTCAAATGGGGATGGGGCAGAACCCCTGGGGGGCATGGACGGTATCTGGAGGGGGGGGGGGCGTGAGAAGGACACAGCTGGCAAACACATAGCTCCACTCTGAATGAGCTAGGGAGAAATTAAAAAATGATGGGGTTGCAAGTGGGAGAAGAGTCAGAGATCAAGGTGAAGGGGGAGAGAGAAGAGACGCAACAGAAGGTGATAGAGAATAAAACTGAGGAGATCATAATCGTGACCTCTTGGGTGCTTCTCCCAAGGCGCCGTCATTGGCCACTGTTGGAGACAAGATGCTGGACTAGATGGACCATTGATCTGACCCAGTATGGCACTTCTTATGTTCTTATGTTCTTAACAGGCGAGTGGGATGTGGGAGAAAGAAAAAGATGTTTGCATGTGTGTGTGGTAGCAGGAGGGACCTTAACTATCACAGTAAAAGGAAGGGAGTGGGGTAGGGGGGAAGTGGCATAAAAAGCTTGAGAACTACTGGTGGTTGATCACCAGTACCATTCACTGACTAATCCAAGCGACGGACATAAACATGAATGTAGACAAAAAACCTAATTGCACAGGGGAAATATGTACATTTTTATATAAACAGGGCTGACCTTACCACAGGCTGATCAAGGGTGACTGCCCCAAGCTACACAAACTGCCCCAGGATGGAAGGGACAGGTCAGCACTGCAGCACTGTGCCACTCCCTCCCTCCCTCCCTCCCTTCTGGAAGTTCCCCCTCCCCTTGTTGTCTTCTCACAGAAGTACTCTCTCCCTCTCCACAGAAGTCCCAGTCAGAGCCATAGTAATGCTGCTCTGCACCGTGACAGGTCTCCACGGTGAGAGCAAGACCCTAGCTCAGCAATGTTGCCCCTCCTCCCCTCTACTGCTGCTCTCTATGTGTGTCTTTAGACATAACATCAACAGGTGTCTGAATGTGTGTTTTGACCTTGATATGAACTGGTTTGGCCCTGTGTTCACCACGTGATGCTGCTTAGATACACAGCCCATCTTGGGGCAAATCGGTGTTTTGCTCACCACCCAATCTCAGCACACAAGCACTGCTGCCTCATTCCCCATGTTGTACCTGCTTACATGCCACGTGATATCATTATCCACAACACTGGCCACGTGGTCAGTCAAAACACGCAAATTGTCCTTGTGATGCAATGGTGTTCACATTTGGGTGTTTTTAGACACACATTTCTCCTGCATGTTTGCTGTAACATCCAGAACTTTCTGTGTGTCTAAATCACTCATTCAGATCTTAAACATCCGGATCTTTGAACTTCTGCATGAAACTTCTCCCAGAACGTTTGTGTGTAAAAGGTTCTCCTGGTAAACTGCTTTGCTCCAGGCAGCTGTGGTCACTTGGTTTCCATGGCAGCCTGTCACGTTTACAGCTGCGGCTACTTTAGGCTGCCTCAGGGTAATGCTTGTCTGAAGAATGGATCCAGGAACTGCCTCAGGGCAGTGTGTGTGTGAAGAATGTGTCCGGAACTTACTTGTGGACTTGTAAACCCTTTAACGTGTGTCTAATTGTGTGTTCAGTGGGTGGCCAAATTGGTGTTGGGATTGTTATGGTGCTTACACAAAATGGCCAAACATGTACTTAGGGGTTTTGATACCAATCTTCATTATGTCTAAAGATGACCTATAGCTCCAGCCAGAGCTTCTGTGAGGAGGAGCACTTCCAGAAGTGGGGAGCAAGCGGTGATGCTGTTCCATTACAGTCACTAGTTGTGTGGGCCCCCTCTCTGGTCCCCTCACATACTGTAGTCCCCTGCCCAAAGCCTTACCTCTGTCCCACATAGGTCATTAATCTACTCTTGGTTAAACCCTTTTCACCAGTGGGGCCCCTAGGCTGAGGGCACCTGGGGAAGTGCCCTGCCCCCGCTCTCCCCCATCCCCGGTGCCACTGACAGTAGCACTCACTAGCAGTCAGAGCAGCGCGGCGCTCCCATGTCAAGTTCAGCCGCCGCGCCGGCAGAGAAAGAATCACAGAGCGCTCAGTCAGTGAGCGCTAGTCTCTGCCTGCCCTTCTGGGACTCCAGAGTCTGGAGTCTCAGAAGGGACAAACTTAGCCTGAATGTGAGCCGGGAAGCTCAGCGTTCAGACCAAGTGCGCCGTTAGGGAAATGAAATTTACCTGAGTGGCAGCTTTGCATTGAGCCCTATGGGCTCAATGCAAAGCCTCAGTTGGGCATTCGGTGGAGGCGCTTGGCGGCGGGTGGTGCTGCAGGCGGATGCTTAAACTGAGTTGAGCATGCGCTCCACAGCACATCTTGCCGCCGAGCGGCTCCATTGAACAGTGAACTGCCTGCGGACTGTGCCAGAAGCCATTCCCCACCTGGGAGGGACCCTGGCGACAACGGTAAGTAAACGCGTGCACGCGCGTGGGGGTGTATGTGTTGGGGAGCAGAGGCTAGGGGACTTGGATGGAAGGGGGGAGGGTGTGCGAGACTGGGGAATTGGGGGGAGGGTGGGTGTGCCACCCTCCCCCCATTCATCAGTCTCGCACACCCTCTCCCCCTTCCATGACCCCAGGCCCCCAGCTTGGGAGACACTGGGGAAGAGGGGGTAAGGGGAGTGGGGGCTACTGGGTTAGAGCAGGGGGGACTGGGAGCCAGGACTCCTGGGTTCTTGGGGAAGGAAGTGGGGGCTAGTGGGTTAGAACAGAGGGGTGCTGGGAGCCAGAACTCCTGGGTTCTTGGCGAGGGGAAGTGGGGGCTGCTAGTGGGTTAGAGCAGGGGCTCAGGGGTCTGGGAGCCAGGACCCCTAGGTTCACTGGGAGGGGAGTGGGGGCTAGTGGGTTAGAGCAGGGGCCCGGGAGCCAGGG
>QEPC01012389.1:4452596-4477429 GCA_003113815.1 Sphenodon punctatus
TCCCTGTGTTTTGGGTTTATAAATTATTTATTTTAAGCTTGATGTGCATGTAGACTGTGTTTCCTTCCATCCGATGTTAACCCTGGGAACTCCTTGCTGCTGGGTTTTGCCAGTGTTTTGCGAGTTTTGCGCCAGTGTTATGCCAGTGTTATGGGTGTTTTGGGTGTTTCCCTGTGTTTTGGGTTTATAAATTATTTACTTTAAGCTTGATGTGCATGTAGACTATGTTTTCTTCCATCCAATGTTAACCCTGGGAACTCCTTGCTGCTGGGTTATACCATGCCACTGGCCTACCATCCCCCTGGCTCCGTCTACCGTCCCCCTGGCTCCGCCCCAAGCCCACCAGCCTTACTGCCCCAGTGCCCCTCCAGCAGCAAAACCCACCAGCCGCCCCTGCTTTTCACAGAGACGTTATGAGCGGGCAGAGTTTGTGTCAGTAGATCAACCTGTACTTTGCAATTTTTGAAACCCTCTGACTCTGCAAAGTGACCTGTTTTCAGGAGTGACTGAAGAAATGCTCCTTCATCTCTTTGATTTATTTCACAAATGCCAATACGCTGGTGTGGTGTGGTGGCTAAGTGTGCAGTACCTGAACCGGGCGGTAGGGGGAAGCTCTGGCTCAAGGTTTCCTTAGCCAGAGGCTCAGTGAGTGACCTTGGGCCAGTCACAATATTCTCTCAGCCTAACCTACCTCACAGGGTTGTTGTGAGGATTATTATTATTATTATTGTTATTATTATTTATTTAATGTATTTGTAGTTTACCACCATCCTGACTCTGGCAGCTCAGGGCAGCTCACACACAAATGACAGCTCACTCACATACAATGACAATAAAAACCATATAAACCAATCATATAAAATAGCAATATAAAAAGAATAATATAAAATAGCAATATAAAAATACAATAAAATAGGGAAAAAGAAAGAAAATAAACCCCACCACCTATCCCCAAACCTCCCCTTACCCCTCCTCTCCACCAAACACCTGGTGGAAGAGTCAGATCTTACGCTGAGGGCAAAAGGCCACAAGAGTTGGGCTGAGGCAGATACCCACTGGTATCCATCCTTGACAATACCAAGGAACCATTGTGTTAATTAGTTCTATATGAAGCACTCCGAGTGCAATGGCAGGGTGTGTGTGTGTGCTATATCAAAATAAAAATTATCATTATATAGAAAATGTTCTTGTCTACAGCAGGGGCACATCTAATAGGGATAGGAAATGCATCAGCACCAGGTCCCAAAAGCGTGGGAGGCCTACATGCCCTAGTACAGTTGAATCGCCTGCCATTACTCCCCCCAGTCCCTTCCCTGTGTTCAGTTTGCAGTGGGTGGAGCAGGCCAGGACCAAAGGGGTGAGGCCTGGCAGCACATGGGAACACTCAGCGTGTGACAAGTCCACTCAGTCCACCAGAGAGTTTCCTAGACTCTCCCCCAGTGACTCCCACCTCTCCCTGCCTTGGCAACCTCTGCGCTGGCCTTGGCACTCCCCTGTCCTGGCCCCAACCGTATGCCTCTCCACCTGTCATCCCCTGCCCTGGTGACCGCAGTTTCCCCACTCCTCTGCCCTGGCCTCCCTACTTCCCCACCCCCTGTCCCCCAGCTTCCTGACATCCCTCTCCCCTGTTGAATCCCACCTCTCCCCTGACTCAGACTAGGCGGATGGCATTCCAACTTCTGTACCATGACCCATCACAACCTAGCTGCTCCCCTGGTGCACAGGTTTGCTGGAGGTTTCAAACTTTGATAAATATTCCTGTATATTAATCAGTGACATTCATGTGTATTTTCTTAAGCCAATGAAATACAATCAACAACAAAAGAAATGAGAGGAAAAGCATAACCCCAATTCCATTACATTTCCATTAAAACAGATGTTTCCTTTTCTTGTTTTAAAGAGTGGAAGAAGTAAATTAGTTGCAGATCCTAACAACACTTAAAATCAAACTGAACTCTACCAACATTTTAACATTATATGTAAATGAATAAACTCTCATGGAAAAAATATTCTTGTATACAGCAAGAATGTTAAGCATGTGGGTGTTCACTAGAGCTCAAACAAGTAGTGCGGGTACCCACCAATGAATGCAGGCACCGTCTGTGGCATTTGCTGCATACTTGGGGGCTCCCACAGAGAGCAGAGCTCTGAGATTACCTGATTCCTGGGGGGCTCAGCAGCAGCAGGCAGTGAAGTGGTCTTGGGGATGGGTAACAGAGGCAGGAAGGAGTGGTCAAAGGGGCAAACTGGCAAAGAGAGGGGCAATCCAGTGCCCAGAGCCTGTTTTGAGGCCCAGCCCAACTGTCAGGATCCTGCACAGGCCCTGGAAGTTTAATAATAATAATAATAATTAATAAATTAATTAATAGACACGATTCCATGTCCCGTGGATTGTGTGTGCACATGCATCTGTGCGGTTTCCACAGGGCACAATGTGCCTGCAATTCGGATCCATGCAGTTTATGCGCGGTTTGCACACGCACACACGTGATCCTCAGGGCATGGGATCAAGCCCAATAATAATAATAATAATAATAATAATAATAATAATAATTATAATTATAATTATAATTATAATTAATATTAATTAATTAATAACTTATTATATTTTTATAGCACCTCCCGACCAAATGGCATGTAGAGCATTTCACAACATAAACATCCAAGAAAACAACATACAATCAACTTAAAATATGAAGCCATTTAAAAACAATTTAAAGGAAGAAGGTAAAGAGGAAGGAAAATACACATTCAAGAAAAACAGTTAAGCAGAACCAGGGCCAACCATATTTCACATGGGCTCCTCCACTGTTCAAGAGCTTCCACTTCATTTTGGGAGAGCTGCACATGCACATGTGCAATGAATCCAAAACAAACGTCCAGCTAGAATCTCAGCACTTGCAGAGTGCACTTGGAATGTGGAGTCAAACACAGAAGTGTCCATGCCCATATGGAATGCTTCCAGAAGGAAGATCTTAATGTTAGCTCTTCCCAGTCAGTAAAGAAAAATATTGAGATCTTCTATTCTGATCGGAAATTCTAGAACCCCAACTTTTCATCCTGCTTCAGGATGTAAAACAATGATAAGGGCCTGTGTGTGAGTGAGCAGAGATAAGTCAGAAGTGCTAGGAAGGTAAGAAGAGCAGGGCTGGGAAGTGGGGAGAGGGGAGCGGGGGGGAGGGGGGACACAGAAAGCTTTTGGAGATTCTGCAAAACAAAGAAAACAACTTTGAAATAGATTCTGAAATGATCAGGGAGCCAATCCAAGTGTTTGAAGGCAAAAGTCTGGTATGTTTGAGAAGACAAGCAGGTAGAATGCTAGAATCTATCAATCTATCTGTCAATCTATATTGCTGGGTTCTGGGGAAACCCTACAGAAGAGAATTACAATATGGGTATTTTCAGACATTACGAGATCACGCTCAACCACAGACAATACCCTGTGGTGGGGAATGGTCCCGTAATGTCTGTTTGATGCCTGCCAGAGGTTCACCATAGTGAACCTCCGGCGGGAATCAAAATAACCACGCTTTCAAGGATGGTCCGGGGACCATCACCGAAAGCATGGTCAAAGTGATTCCCGCCAGGGGTGAACACCCGATGGGAATCACTTTTTGCTCCCAACAGACGTGACGTTACCATGCTCAACCATGGCAGGATTCACCATGGTTGAGCATGGTAACGTCACGTCTGGCCCCTGACCATGGCACGGAATCGGCGGCCATGATTGCCACTGATTCCGGGCCGTGGTCAATACACTGGGGAGCGGGCGGGTGCTGCGGCCACATTGGTCGCAGTGCCAGCCTGTCTCCCGGAGGGCAGCCGGCCTCAGGAGTGTGTGTGGGGGGCGGGGATGTGTGACTGCATGTTGCGCCACGCAGCCCCTCCCCCCCTCAGATTCCCCGCCAGGATCGGCCGGCACGTCTGCTGGCCATGATGGTCCAATTCCGTTGGGGAATCAAAAGGGTGATTCCGTGACGGGGCCAATGCCGCCCCGTCACATCTGAAATCACTCTATGTAAGGTGAGAACAGATGAAAGTATGCCAGAACATTCTGCGAAGGAGAAATCAAGATATACAAAGTGAGGGGAATTATATAGACCAGTTGTTAAGCCAGAGTGTATATATATACATCCCATATATATGGGATGTGGGGAAATCACAAACAGAAGAGGAGTCTGTAGTGAAATACATACATTACATACTCAATGAGTCTGTACAGTGCATAACACAAGGTTTCAGTTTATGGTTTAAGTTTCATTTCAGTACAAAACTGAAATGAAAGTTAAAGCAATCTAAAAATCCTACTCAACGCCTGCTGTTCAGGAACAGTGACTAGCTCAGAAGGTGTTGGGAAGGGGGGAGGCAGATAATTAGTTTTGTTTCTTGCAAGCCTCTCCACCCCTGGTGCCTGGAAGTCTGCTCCTCAGTGACTGACACCTCCCTGTCATGGTTGACCTTCCAGTGAACCTTTTTTTGCCACCTGAACTCACCAGAACGCAATCCGAACTTACTGAACTGTTCGGTCATTTCACCGTTTGGTGTTCAGTTTGTTCGGTATGTTCACGTTTGCGTTCGGGTTCGAGTTCGGTCATCTGAACAGGACAAGTTTGGACTGAATTCCGAACTGCCGAACCACATTCGCCTATCCCTAATTGATATCAGTAATGGAACTACACTAATATATACTAGCTAAGGATCTCATCCTGAACAAATAATATACCTGCCCAAGCTAGAGAGGGCCAGAATAACAAAAAACAGGACTTATTTGGGGAATGAAAATTTAACACATAAGAAATTGAAACTAAAAGCTAGTTCACAGAACCGGCATAGATCAGACAGCTATAACTTAAATAAGTCTCAGATTTAGAAATAACTTGAATGCTACCACCCCAGTAGCATGAGAAATCTGCGAAGGAGCCAGGTGCTTTACTGAAATATCTTCCACATATTGGCATCTGGCTGCGTTTAGTAAACTGTTACCCAAGGAAAAAAAGCAGAAGGCAAAAAGAGAGGAGTATAGTATGGAGTGCTGAGGTTACTGGTCTCCTCTGAACAATTATGCATAATGTTTTAAAGTGAAAAGGACAGAAGAGGAATAGAATTTGAAAGGTGCTAAATGCTGCTCTCTGAAATTTCTACACTGAATTATTTTCATTTATGATAAATATCTATTTGCTAGGGAAGGTTTATCTATGTCCACAGGAGAGGATTAGCTGCAAACATTTTTTTCTGTGATAAACCAGAAATATTTGGTGTTGGCACTCTTAAATTTTTGTGATATGCAGGTGTTTATAGTATCTGTACAGTTCTCCACTTGGTTTTTATCCAAGTAAACCCTTTGGGATATGTTCTGTGCTCTAACTACAATGAAGTATCAGTAATGGCTATTAAGAGTTACGGCAAAACACCTTATACGCCTAGCAAAATAAATTTTATGCCAATTGAGGTTTAAAGTGGCCTCACAGAAATAAAAAAAAGCTCACTTCAACAGAAAGGTTGAAATTCTATTCCACTTGAAGGAGGTGGTTTATATCAATAGGGTCAGGATTTCACCCAGAGATATATTGTTCTGATACCCTGTTTTTGGATCAGTGACTTCAACCCTTTTCTAGGCATCAAGTGAATATTCAAGTGAACTTTAAATGTTAGGAATTTGTCATACTCAGCTGGTCAGATTCAAATTAAATTTTCTGTCCAAATTCCAAACGTTTTTTTAAAACTTTGTTTTGTTTATTGTTCATTACCAGAACTGAAATTAATATTTGTGGAGAATACCATATCCAACAAAATTGCCTGCTTTGATTCGGGTCTGATGTAGCAGGTACAAACATATGATAATTAACCAAAACAAAAAACTTAACAGTTTAAAAAAACCTTAAATGCACAAAGGTTTTCTTCAAATAATAAAAAAAAAAAATCTGGACAATTACAATTCAAAAAACCTTCAACTCCATACATTTAAACAAAACATAAACGCCCCAAAACATTGAAATTATTTCAAAATTCAAAATTCGACCAATATTTAATATTTTACCATCATCAACATACATGTAATATATGTACTTAATTCCTTACTATACATTCTTATATTCATTATCATCAATAACTAAACTTTCCCATTTTCCCATTATCAAACATGAATTTCTTATCATAATTCAACAACATACATTTTTTTCACAGTGCATTAAGTCTGTTTGTACGCAACTGCATTGTGTAGAACAAATTGTTTAATGTTATGTACACTCACATTGTTAACACTTTATTGTATTAATTGTATTAAATTTGTATACATGTAAAGCACAGACTTAATGCACCGTGAAAAGGTTTTTTGAATTGTAATTGTCCAGATTTTTTTTATTTATTTATTTGAAGAGAACTTTTGTGCATTTAAGTTTTTTTTAAACTGTTACGTTTTTTGTTTTGGTTAATTTTTTGGTTTTGTGTGATATGTTATATCTGGATATTAATGTAGACATTATGATGAGGGGGTGGGAGGTAGGCGCGGGTGTAGGGGGGGTGTCAGGTCAGGGCCAGGGGATGTAGCAGGGGGGGCATGGGCATTGTGGGGGTGATCTCCTGATCTCACTCCCCCAGTCCCAATCTCACCTCCAAACCCTGATCTCATTCCCGCCAGCCCCATCACACCCCCTGCCATCCCCCCAACCCCTGACCTCACCCCACACCAGCCCCGATCTTCAGCAAGGACCGACCTCACCCCCCCCGCCAGCCCCAACCTCACCCCCCGCCAGCCATGATCTGTCATTCTGAGAGGGAGAGCATTTTTTATAATAGAGGCGGTCAAGAACATCATGTGGTCTATTATTTGAATAGGGTGAGTATGCAGAACCCAGTTGTGAGAATGTTGGGAGCCATCTCGAAGAACCTTTGTTACAAGACTACAACCTTCTGATCAGCACATGGGGAGGAATTGTTTGTAAACAAACAGCTTTATCTCTCAGCCCCATCGGTGGTGGTGGTGCTGCTGCAGCAGCACTAGGAGGGAGAGGCAGGAGAGGAATGGCATAAAAATTCACAGTAATTAATTAGCTGCATCTCTTCCTTATGCTGTGTGTTAAGAAAGCTAAGTAACTGTACTTTTAAAAATAATGTAACTTTCCTAGGGGTGGGTGGGGGCACTCGGGGAGGAGAAGCAGGAGAATGACTGCCCCTCAGGGTCTCCTCCTCTTACATCGCCACACCGAGCTGTGGAGCAACTTTGCAGAGGAGCATCAGCAAAGTCTTTGTGACAAAGCTAGCCAGCCAGGTGATCGAAAATCGGGGGAAACAGCAGGCACAGCACCGACTGGGCACGGACTGGCTCTGCACCAATCCCGCCCCCAAAATCTGTAATCCGCCCAGGGCAGGCTGCTGCTGCCCTTGCCAGGCATTCAAGTTCCTACCTTCTGGGTGCTACTGCACCCTGTGTGCACCTTGGAAAGAAAGAGTGCCCTAAGAAAAGATCATGTTCTCCTCTTGCAAAAACCTGGGCAGCTATTCTGCAAAGAACCACCTTTCTTTTGAAAGGTACGTGATTCTGGAAGATACGTGATTCTGAAAGATACGTGAAAGATACCTGGCTTCTGAAAGATATGTGATTGTAAAAAGTAGATTTTAAACCCTACTATTGAAAATCACATATGTTTCAGAAGCCAGCTCCGTCACACACACTTTACACTCCAGTCAGTTTCATGTTCGTTACACAATGCCCCGCTTCCTGGCTCCACTCCTCTGCCTTCTCCAGGAGCCGGGGAAGTGGGGTGCTGTGTAACGGACACGAAACTGACTGGAGTGTAAAGTCTTTATGATGGAGCTGCCTTCTCATAAAGTTGCGTGATTTTTAAAAGTTGAGTCACGTACCTTTCAGGTCAGCAGCTGCTCAACTGAGCATGTGCAAGGCTACAGAACTGAGCTGTGTTTCTATTAATGTTTAAGCAGTTATAAAAATTTATTTTCCTAATGAATCTTTTTCAAACTTTGTGCATATGATGGTCCTCACAACTTATAGCCATGGATAAATTTTCAGCAATGTAGCTCAAGTAGTTTCCTCAAAAGCAGTCCCCTGTTTATAATGAAGAGCTCACAGGGGGACAGGATGCAGCTGCTTCCCCGGCTCTCCAACAGGAGAGAGGAGCTCAAGTGCGCATGCGTGGACCTGCAGAACTGAATTTTTGGTCATAATATCTCGGTTTTGGTTGCATCAATCAGTATCATATTTCAGAAGCACTTGTTATTGATCTCATTTTCGAAGCCTGTGAAGTTTGGGGGCTCAACTCACCCAGGGGGAGGAGATATTGATGATTCAAATACGTGAGGATGGTGTGCATTTTGACCACAAGCAATTAACGTTAAAACAGTCATAACATTTTATTTTCACCATGGATCTTCTTCAAACTTTGTGGATATGATAATCCTCACAACTTACAGGCATGGTTAAATTTTCAGAAATGTAGGGCAAGCAGTTTCCTCAAAATCAGGACTTCAGCAGTCCCCTGTTTATAATGAACAGTAACTGTGCATTTAAGTTTCTTCCAGCTACCGCTGGAAGAAAATTTCTGCTTTGTCTGAATAAATATTATGTCCATGTGCTTTGATTATTTAATTTAAATTAATTAAATTTAAATTACATGAGAATATAATTTGATTCTCACTTCAGTGTTAGTTTTTATGATGCCAACAGGAGCCCACTGACCGTTTCAGCCTTGCCATGTTTCTGGGTGATGAGACTGATTTTAATGCACTTTTACATTTTTTGAAGCCTATTGGATTTTTTGAGGGTGGTTCCTCAGTTTTTACCTTTCCTTTTGAGGTGGTCCTGTCTAGTTTTGGTGTGTTTTAGTCTTGTTGTGGACTTTACCTTGCTGTGTGTTTGGCACAATATGTCCTGATGGCTGCTGCCCCATTAACCCCAAATCATCCACCCACCCACAGCAATGGGGAATTTGATATGTGAAATCATTTTAGTGAAACAAATATAAAGCAGGATTCACTTCTGTATTTGTTTGTAGATTTGAATCTTATTTTTGACATTATTCTGCTTGGTATTTTGGTCACTTCTGTATTCAGGACTTCAGCAACACTACTTAGACTACATTTACTTTTGATGGGTCACAGAGATTTTGGCTCTGGGAATGAATCTGGAAGCCAAAATATGCACGGGGTTTGTCTGGTGTGAAAACCCCTCCCCCCCAATGCGAATTTGCTGGCAAGTGCAGAGAAGGGAAATCCATTAACTGATGATTAAATCATCTAAGGAACTTTGCACACCCATTTGTGCAATGGTAAAGGACCTGTTCATAGTTGAAAACCTGTATGTAGCTTCCACAAGCTTTACTGGAGTGTAAGGTATTTCCAGGATTTGGTCATTCTTCTTGTCTCAGATAATAATTCCTGAATTATTTGTACTAATCAATAAATGTCTCCTTCAAACCAGTAAGATGTGAATAGCTGTGTCTTTGCTTTGTGAGGAGATGCCCTTTTGGGCTATGATTAAGAAAAAAACAAAGACTTTTGAACACATTTTATGGGGGCAGAGAACTGAATAGCAGTTAACATATTAAACAGAAGCTTGGAATAAAAATCCCACAAAGATCATCATTATGGTTTTTATGCTGCCTAGGCACTACACATGCTGTGCAATCAGTGGTTAGATGAAAAATAAATCTGTACATGCAAAAGCCAGTCAAAATGTCCAGATTTTTATAGCTCACATGAAACATACACACACACACGAAGAAATAAAAAATAAAAGAAATAAATATCAGAGAAATTTTTTAAATAGAAGCAGAAAGTTTGGAAAATTCCAGCAAATTAATTCTGGTCCATGGTCAGTATGTAAGAATCTAAGGTGATATATGCTTCAGTAAACCAAATATTGCCCCCATGACAAGGTTTAATTAAGCTACTGGAGTTATTTTTACTGAATTTGCATAGAAGGAGTAGAGGTCATCATAAAGGTGTGCACCCAGGAACCCATTTTGTTTTTGGTTATTAAATTCTTTTCATTTTTGAGAATTTTTGTTTTCTATTAGAACTTTCAATGGGGAATGGAAAGATTATACTCCTCACTGAAGAGATCACTCCTACCAAATTTCATAAAGATTGAATAAAGGGTTCCAATTTTATAAGCAATTTAATTTCATGGGTTTCACACATATTTCCAGCTGTGCTATCTTTGTTTTTCATCCAATTCAGATGCAATTTGGACAGGTTGTTCCCCTCACCAAATCATCTGTGTCAAATTTTAAAAAGATTGGATAAAGGGTACCAATTGTATAAGCAATGAACTTATAAAGGTGGACGCATCTGATTAGGAAACAGCCAATAAGGAATTCTCTTATGTCATCTGTCATAGTGCTGCATGATATGTTTGGAATGCCAATTGGCCAGCATGGATCCATAGATCATGTCTCTTGCTTGCTGGGCTGCTTCCTCCTCCCCTCTGTCTTGCTGTCTGAAGTTCCGGTTATGTCCTGAAATTTTCATTTTTGTCCCAAAATTTTCAGGACCAGTAGTTGCATGACTTCTGTTAAAAACACAAATGTTCAATTGTTTGTAAAATTGGGGCCTTTTACCCAACCTTTTAAAATGTGTTGGGGATGATTCCTTGGATGAGGGGTACACTCTGTCCTAATGTCATTCAAATTGGATTTTAAACAAAGACGTTACATCTGGAAATGTATGCGCAAAGTATGAAAATACATTGCTTATAAAACAGGAGACTGTTGTCCAATCTTTATGAGATTTAGTAGACATGATACCTTGAATATGGGGTACAATCTGTCCAAATTGCATCCAAATTGGATCAAAAACAAAGCTGTTACAGCCATAAATGTAATACAATCCCTGATGCTAATAAAATCAGGACCCTTTATCCAGTCCTTCTGAAATATGGTAGACATGATCCCCTGCATGAGGGGTACATTTTAGCCAGACTCCATTCAAATTGTACAGAAAACAAAGAAGTTGTAGTCTTATCTATCTATCTATCTATCTATCTATCTAATGTCCCAACATTTAAAAAAAAAATCTGAAATTTTTGATGTTTATTCCAAAACTTTTTTATTTTTTTATTTTTGGTTTTCTCGTTTTAATAACAAAAACAAAATGTCATTATTAATACCAGAAAAACAAAAACAAAAACAAAATGTACACCCCTAGGTCATCATTAGATTGTGAGATGGAGCAGGAGGACATATCTAAGTGGTACTACAATGTTGACTAATGGCAGGTCTTCTTTGATAAGAGGACTGATATTTGCCAGTCTGAGTGTTTCTATAAAGTGCTGTGATTGGCAGAGGGGTGGATTAGCACTGTCTGCAATGGGTGATCAGGTGGAGGTGGCCCTTCTCCTGATCCTTTGTGTCCAGCAGATCAGATCTTGCTGCTTTGAGGAGAAAGCAGAATGCTGGTAGTTGTATTTACTTATTAACTTGCTGTAAAAACAGAAACAAAATAAAATAAAGGTTACTTACCAGTAATTTTGTTCATCAAGAGGGCTCTATGGATTCTCACTCATGGGATCATGTGAGGCTGGTAGGCATCTCCAGTAAGATCTTGTATTGTAACAGTCTATTCAGGCTTCCAGTGTAGAAGTTTCTGGAAGCCAAAAAGTGCTCTGCACCCTGCCTCGCCAATGTCTTGCAGAATGTCACAAGACTTAGGGGTATATAGGTGGGGGTGGGGTTTTCCCACCTTAGTTCCTTCAAACCCTAGCTAGCGGATAGAGTATATCCAAAGCCAGAGGGGAAGACAGGGTGGGTAGTGAGAATCCACAGAGACCTCTCGAAGAACAAAGTTACAGATAAGTAATCTTTATTTTTTCTTTGAGTGGCGCTGTGGTTCTCACTCATGGGAGAATGAACAGTACTGTAAGCCTTGGAGGTGGGAGCGAGGACTAGTCAAAGAGTGAGGAGAATACTGCTACAACAAAGGATGCACCTTGTCTGGCTGCAAGGTCTAGTGGCATAATGCTTGATGAAGGTGGCTGATGAGGCCCAGGTGGCTGCTCTACAATTCTTCTGAATGGGTATTTGTCTGAAGTCTGCTCTGGTAGAGTGGGCGTGTAGACCTTGATGTGGTTCTTTCTCAGCCAGGTGGTAGCATGATGTTATGTCTTGCAAGATCCATTTATAAAGACATTGTGAGTAATTGGTTCCCATTACTTACCCTCCATATGATATCAAGAGGAAATCAATCTTTGAAAATGGCTTAGTGAGGTCACTGCAAAATGCATTTTGCCTGCTTAAAGGGGAGGGACTATAAGGACAAAAACAATAGGCCCAACCTGTCAAAAATATTTTTTGTCCCCTGTCACCATGACCCTTTACCACTTACTACTTCTAACTTTTCTCTCAAGCAACGTCTGGTGAGATCTCCCGGTGGCATAGACTTGATTTTCATAACTGAAACCAGCAAATTTTCTATTAGATGCGACTCTATAGATCTAGACCCTATTTCCAGTCTTAGTATAGCTGATGGGATTGATACAGGGATTTGTAATAATCTTTTCAAGAAGTTATTCAGAATAGGTTCTAACACTTTTTTGGCACTGGGCAGATATCCCCAGAGCAAAGCTCCATATCTCAGTTTTGCTATTACCTTGGCATCGAAAACTCTGGTTGCTGGTAAAATTTGTTGGCCCTCTCTGAATTTAAAGAACTTAAGCAGAGCACCTGTTGTAATCTTTAAAATGGGAATATGCATGTGCCTGTCTTTCCCTGTGTGTTCATATCTAAGATTGTAAGCCCACTGTGTCAATGAAAGTCTATGACTGTAAAGCACTGCATATGCCTAACAGCACTATAGAAATGATTAGGAGGAGGAGGAGGATGGAGTACCAGGGCTGGCTTGCCCAGTCTGGTACTATGAGGATCAGATGAGCTTCTTCCCTCCATGCCTTGTAGAGTACCCGGAGGATTAATGGGAAGGGCGGGGAAGGTGTAATGGAGACACCCTTTCCCCGTTATTGCAAATGCATCCAAGTTGGAATTTGGGACTTTCCCCACCCCTTGCTACAGAATTTCAACAGCTTGTGACTGAGTTCATTTACAAACAGGTCTACCATTGGAGATCCCCACAGGGGGATGGTTTGTAGGAGAATGTCACCGCAGAAGGTTAAATTATGCCTCTCAGACACTGCTCTGCTGAGCTGACCTGTCAGTTGATTGGATTTTCCAGATAAGTGGATAGCAGTTGGTGTTATTTGGTTTTGAATGCACAGATTCCAGATTTTTTTAAGTCTCTTCCACTAGGTGGTGGAATCTGGTACCTACTTGTTTGTTGATGTACCAGACCGCAGATATGTTGTCTGTGACAATCTGTACTGTGGTGCCTGCAATCATGGTGACAAAAGATCTGATGTCCCATCTTATGGTTCATAGTTCTAGGTGTTTGATGTGAAGACTTTTTTCTTCCTGTGACCAAAGGCCCTGGGCCATGTAAGATGGGCAGCCTTCCAGAGAGGCATCCATAGTGATTTGGATTGCCGGGTTTTGTAGGTCAAAGGATACGCCCTTGAAGATGTCGGTTGGTATCATCCACCAATCCAGACTCCTGACCACATTCCTTGGAATTGTGACACACTTTTGCAAGTGGTCTGAATCTGGGTTGTAATGGTCCCTCATCTACAATTGTAGTGGTCTCATACAGAGTCTTGCAAATGGGGTCAGAATCATCATGGATGCTAGGATAGAGACCTAGTAGAATAAGGAAGAAGAGGACTAATTGCCTTGGGGATCTCTGTGTGTGGATTATCATTTCTTTGATGGTGTCGAAATAGTTGGTAGCTGGAAGAAAGGCATGGCCTCTGACTGCGTCTATGATGGTTCCTATGAACTGTAACATCTATACTGGTCTTGAGTGTGGCTTTTTGTAGTTTATGACAAGTCCCAGCTTTTCAAGAAGGTCCCTGGTAATGTCTATGTGGGCAGACTGTTAGGGGGGGGAGGGGGGAAGGCGGGGCCTTCAGAGACAAGGGAAGGGGGACCGAGGGTCCTGCCATGGGATAGCAGCGATCCACGGGCGAGGGACCCGAAAAGGGGCGGCGATCTCTCTCTGAAGTATAGCCTGGGCTCCCGGAAGTCCCCTCAGGATAGTAGGTGGGCTTTCCCCGAAATATACGAGGCAACCCTTATCATCACAGGGGAGGAGAGGGATATTTGCCACCCAGAGTGGAAAGGGCCCGCAGGGGGGGGCAGTCTTCCACGCAGACACGTCCAACCCACGAGGCAGGGAGGGCAACCCAAACCAGGGGTGCAGCGTGAGTGGAGGACGGGTGTCCAGGTGCAAGGAGGGTGGGAGCTGGAACAGGGGTGCAGAGTAGGGTACACGGGGGCACAGGGAACGGAAGGGTAGCGTGGGGAGTTCGAGGGGGGGGAGACAACAAGGACGCCACGGGAGGGGAGGCACAGGTGGGGGAGGAGGTCTATCTCTACGAAGGAGGGGAGAGGGAAGGGACCACGAGGGGTGAGGGGCACACAACCTACAACAATCAATACCAAGGTATGAAGAAATGGACAGAGACAACAGCACGAGCAGGGGAGGAAACCACACAGTATCACTCAAGACACAATCAATGAACAGGCAGACTTAGCTTTCAGCAAGGCAAGGTCCAGGGGCCAGCTTCTCTCGCGATTACCGGCGGGGAAGGATTCCCCCGCCGGTCCCTTTATAGATCCCACCTGGCAAGCTTCTGAAAACCCCGCCCCCTACAACGTGCGCCGCGCCGCTATGCGTGCGCTGCGGCGGCAGGGGGCAGGGTCCACTATCTGTGCGTCATTCCCTTGCCGCGGGGGCAGCTCCCCCGGCGGCATCAGCTGTAGCGAGGGCAGGGCTTGTGCTGGCCGCGCTGTGTGCTGCGGGGGCGGGGATTCTTCCGCCACTGGGGGGTTTTCTCTCGGGGCCCCCCTGGAGCTCCCCCTCCCTCTTGCCCTCATGCCACTCCCCCGATAGCGTGGCATGACACAGACAAGGCCTCTTCTGTGGGAGCTGCCAGCAGCCAGCTGTCTCAGTAGGGAAAGACGGTGACTCCCCTCCATTGAAGTTTTGCCGTAATGGCAGCCATGCACTTCATGAATACTCTGGGTGATATTACCTGGTCAAAGGGGACAACGGTGTACTTGAAACATTTTCTATCTAAAAGAAAATGGTGAGACCTTCTGTGAGATTGTCTGATACTAACATGAAATTATACATCTTTGAGGTCAAGGGCAGGAAGCCAGATGTTCTTCTGTAATGCAGGGATAATGGCTGATAGGAACACCATGCAGAATTTAAATTTTCTAATGAATTTGTTAAGGTATATGAGGTCTAAATGGGTCATAGTCCCCCATCTCTCTTGGGAATTAGAAAATATATGGAGTAAAACCCTTTTGGATGGAGTATTAAATCCACCTCTTCTACTACAACTTTGTGGATAAGGGTCCTGATCTCCTCCAGAAATATGGTCTTGTGAGAGGAATCCCTAAAGAGGGTTGGGGAAGGGTGTATGTGTGTGGGAGGGTCTCAAATTGGATGGAGTAGCCTAGGAGAATGATGTCTAGGTTCCACCTATCAGATGTGACCCCCCCCAAGTCTAAAAGAAGAAGGCTAGGTGGTCTCCAAATAAAGCCTGCTGCTGGTTACTCCTCTTGACCTCATGATCTTCAAATTCAAAACCAAAGCTGTGGGTCAGAAAGGCTGTTGGAGAAGAGTCAAGGTTTCTGTTTTGGTTTGAAGAACTTCTGCAGAAGTGTGAGAAGGATTGATGTTACTTCTGTTGCTGACCATGTACAAACCGTCTCTGAGGGTAGGCTCACTGGTGTCTATAGAAGGAAGAAGAGGATGCTGGTGACTGGTAGTAATGTCTCTTTGATGTTCTAATGACTCCTTGAGACCTTTTCGTTTGACAAATCTCTTTTTATTTTTGTGAAGAACATCAGTTGTTGTCGCAAATAACCACTCCCCATCAAAGATGAGATCTTCAAGACAGGTTTTGTTCTAAGAGGTGAGGGCTGTAGAGAGGGGCCATGCATGTCCCTGTATGGCGATGGCAGAGGCTATGGTACCGATAGCTGAGTCAGCTGGAATTGTGACAGTTGAGAACCTTGTTTTTGAAGTGACAATTTCTCATCATAGTGGAGCACATCCATAGCCAGTGTTGATAGTCATACATGGATGATAGGTAATTGGATACTCATAGGACAAGAGTAGGGATGGGCGAACGTGGTTTGGAATTTTGGAATTTGGATCAAACTCAACCAGTTCGGTCGACTGAACCAAACTTCTGAACCGAACTCGATTTTCAAACTGAACCGAATTTCCGAACTCGGCTCTGTTCGTCCATCCCTAAAAGATAATATTCCATTTACTTCAATGCGGTTTGAATTTCCAAACTTTGTTCGGAAGTTTGGAGTTCGGACCGAACTCAAATAGTTTGGTCGACCGAACCAAACTTCTGAACCGAACCGAATTTCCGAACTGAACCGAACCGAATTTCTGAACTCGGTTCTGTTCGCCCATCTCTAGGCAAGAGTAGCTGAGTGGGTCCCCCTCCCAGACACACAGTATCTGATCCATCGCTCATAGGGCGAGAGTAGCTGAAGAGAATGCCTGTCTCCCCAAGACATCCACGTGTCACCCCTCGCGGTCCGGTTTGTATGGCTGGTGAGGTTTGTATGACTCCTCATCACCCAGATCTCATTGTTGCAGTTGCAACCACCATAGAGTCAGGTGGGTGGGTTCGGGTGGTAGAAAATTGACCCTCCTTCTTGTGGTATAGAGTACAATGCATCCACTAATTTGTTGGTAGGCACTGAGGAGGAAGGATTTTCCCAGATCATCTTTGAGGGCTCCGTCAGTACCTCAAACATTGGGAACATTAGGCGTCCCTCATCTTCCCCACCTAGTATGCTGAACACAGGTCCAGATGGTGTTTTCTTTGTAACTTTTGTTGGAACCAGGGGTATTGCTGCTGTTTAAGCATCTTAGCATGGACTGTAACACCTTGATACTCTCTGTTGCCAGCATAGTTGACTGTGTTTCGGAGGGGGGGGGGGCACAGTGTCATCTGAATCTGGCAAAGGTGAAGAATTGAAGGAGGTGTCCTTGTTAGAGCTATCTGAGTCTGAGCTTGAGTCTGGTCAATAGGGAGCTGTTCTTGGTGCTGAATCTCTTTAGTAGTTGTCCCAGAAGAGTTATTAGAAAGGCTGCTTCCAGAGCTACAGGATGCTGCTGATGCTAAGTCAGATCTTGAGCAATTGGTATGAATGGCACTGGTGCTTGTGGAGGGTCTTGTGGACCCAGTAGACCCATCGGTACCAGTGGCAGCATTGGGCTGGGATCACTTATCCAGAGGAGGCACGGTTGGTTAGTTGTGAGGTGGTGGGAGTGGAGGGAGTTTTTCTTGTGATCTGGATCTATGAGGCTGCTGGAGAGGATGTCTTGTATGGTCTGATAATGGGTACCAGTGTCTCCTTTCCATGGGTGGGGAGTTGCAGCAGCTGCAGTGTGAGGAGGTTCTGTGTCTATAATAGTAGCTGTATCTCTGCTTTTTTCTCTAGATGGATTCTGTCTCCCATTTCCAGTCAGGATTTGGGTCAAAGGAGCATTTCCTGTAGTGCTCAATGAACCATGAAGTGCTCAGTGGGCCATGGGGAGTGTGGGAAATCTCAGTGCCAGTAGCATTTTCTGTTATCCTGGTGCCGTGGGGAGTCACTGCACCATGGGGAACGTTGATTTCTGTATCTATCCAGATATGGATGGTATCAGTCGGTGCCATATTTAGGGATGTGTGACTGCGGTTCGGAAGTTCGGAGTTTGGACCGAACTCAACTAGTTCGGTCAACCAAACCGAACTTGAATTCAACCGAACTGTTTGGTCGAACCTGAACGAGTTCGGAAGGCCAAAAACAGCTTAAAAACAGCTTTGAATGTATGAACTCGGTTCGGAAGTTCGGAATTTGACCGAACTTGACTAGTTCAGTCGACCGAACTGAACTTCTGAACCGAACTTGATTTTTGAACCGAATTTCCGAACCAAACCGAATTTCCAAACTCGGTTCTGTTTGCACATCCCTAGCCATATTGAACCTGATGTAAGACATGATTGGATAGTAAGGGTCATCATATGGTGATTGCTGCTCCCAGTGCTATGGGGGTTGTGGAAAATTGAGTCCCAGGTCTTTTTTTAAGGTGTATGGACTAGATGCCACAGTGGCTGCTGGTGCCATGGATCTCCCACTGGGTCCCACTGATCTGGGGATTCTGGATCTCTGCCCCATTGATCAGGCTCAGGCTTTCTGGAAGGAGACGTTGCCTGTCTTGGTGCTAGCTCCTCTGCAGAGGAGTCTGAACTGGGAGGGCATGGGGGTTTGTTCTTAGACCATTTCTTTTTAGGAGGAGAAGAAGTTTCCTTCACCAGGATTTCAGAAACATAGCCAGAAGAGAGAGTGACCTCTAATTCCAGAATGGTGTCTAGCACTGGTTGCTCTGTTTATGGGGCTTGGGGTCCCTTGATCCTTATCAGGCTCAGAGCGTGGCTGATGGCCCACCTTCTTCTAGGCTGTGTGTCTACTGGTCAGCGCCCTGACTGGGATTTGGCTACCTTATTATTAATGGCAGGATGAGGGTGGGGGTGTAGGGCTTCATGAGGCTTTAGTTGCCTCCTGAGGAGGATGGGAATACAGTGCACATTTAGTGAGATCTTGCAATCCCATCCTTCTGTCTTTGAAGTCCCTGGCTGAGAGGGCTTTGCAGGGTTTTTTAATATGTGTCTCACCGAGACAGAGGAGGCATATGTCATGCTGGTCCAATAAAGGGACTACTGATGAGCACATAGTGCACCATTTGAAGTTGGCTTTCTTGGTAGCAGGGGCCGCCACATTTGGTGCATGACTGTTCCACATGGAACTATCGAACAATAAACAACCTAACTAGTACTATACTAGAAATGTGGAAAACTAATTTGAGCTACAACTTAAGAGTAAACCTGTCTTTTCTTTTGTAGAGACAAGGGTGCTGTGGTGTTCCCGAGTTTGCCAGTGGTGGCTGGAAAGAACTAAGGCAGGAACACCCTGCCCCTGTGTATTTACCTCCAAGTGTCATGATACTCTGTGGGACATCAGAGGGGTGGGGGATTGGAGTTCTTTTTGACTTCCAGGAACTTCTGCACTGGAAGTCTGAACAGACTGCTACAATAAAGACAAGCTCTTCCCAGGGACACCTACCAGCCTCACGTGATCCCATAAGTGGGAATTACAGAAGCCACTTGAAGGAGAACTTAGGTTCCTCCTTGTTAGGGCCTATTCTGCAATAGTTATTTTGCTCTTATTTTTTCATTCATTCAGTCTCATGGAAGGAATAAAACTGCTTCCATACTGCCGCATGGTATGATGCCTTGCAGCATTTAGTTTCCTTGTAGTCAGCATGTTTAAGGCAATATTTGAGGGCTTTAGCTTGATGAGTATATTCTGTGTTTAAGCAAATACCAAAGTATGAAGTCAGGGGGAATGAAATCAGGAGCTTTTTTTTTCTTTCTTTTTTTTCTTTTAAATGGCTGCCTTGTTTCCTGAAGGACCCACTGACCTTGGCAAGTCAGACAATTTTACAGTATTGCCCTGACCAGTGGGAAAGAAAAAGCAAGTCACCAGTCCTCTCACAGGTGTCCTCTTCACATGCATAATGAAACAAAATCTAAAGTCCAACCTATACAATATCTCATCAGGAGACGAATGAGCCTTTTAAATGCTTCCAAAAGGCTACCATCATCTTAGTGAGAACAAAGAATGGATTGTCTTAGAAGTACTGTATGGGGGCTATTTGTAACACTCAAACAATGTCAATAAGAAAGATTTGTACCAGTTGGAAATGATTCCATTGGTTTTCTAGCTTTGATCACAAGAGGGAGTATTTGCAAGTAATCTTTCCTTGTAAAAAACAAAATGCAGTTTAATAGCACAAGCTGAGGATTTTGACAATTAACTGATCTCTTTAATGTACCAGTAGCAGCCCCACGAGACTGTGAAAAGTGTTAATTGAACCTGTGTCCTCTTCTGTCCTAGTGCTCCGCAAAGGTGCGCAGAAGAAAGTGACCCTTGGCAGTTTCAGGTAGCTGTTCTTGACTGAACATAACACATGAGAAAGCCTGTTGCAGGAAGAAGCCATGGTGTAACATTCAGAGTGAGATCACTGTGTATTGTGTAAGAAGCTTTTTGTTGTTGTCATAATCGGAGGCAGAGAGTGGGCTTCCCCCTATTTCTTATTTCTGTAGGACAGGGATGGTGAACTTTCAGCTCTTCTGTCAAATCCAGTCCATGGCTGGTTTTTATTTAGACCTTTTCCAGTTGGTTGATCTGGCCCATGGATCCAGTCGCTAACCTGAAGCAGTGAAAGAGTGAGCTCAGGGGAATGGTGCAGAGACAATGGCATATCCTTAAGGACGGCTTATAGATCCATGGAGTAGATCAGAGGTGGACAAACGTCGGCCTGGGAGCCATGTGCAGCTCTCAGGCACCTGTACTATGGCTCTTGCCCAAAGTGGCTTCCACAGGAGTGAGAGAAGTCAAGCCACCATTTCCATCATCACTACTGCTGGAGCCTACTGAGGGCCATGGAAGCAGAGGCAGTGTGGCCTGAACCACTAACATTGCTACCTGAATTTTCTGGACCACCTGGGATCTGGAGCTTTGATGTGAGGGAAGGGGACTCAGGGGAAGCCACACTTCCCCATCACCCAAATCAGGGGAAGTCAATGAACAATGTAAAGTTT
The DNA here is from genome assembly GCA_003113815.1 of Sphenodon punctatus. Classification (NCBI taxonomy): domain Eukaryota; kingdom Metazoa; phylum Chordata; class Lepidosauria; order Sphenodontia; family Sphenodontidae; genus Sphenodon; species Sphenodon punctatus. The sequence goes on from QEPC01012389.1 coordinate 4,473,343, forward strand.
CTTGTGGCTCTTGGTGATATGAAAATGTTGGTTTGAAAGTCTTGGTCTTGGGAACTTTGCCCACCCCTGGAATAGATCCAGGATTTGGATTGTCCTTTTCCTTCCCCATCCTGAGAACACCTCTTCAGCATCCCCACTCCAATTCTTATCCAGTCCACAGAGCTTGTACGTGTTTCCAAAGTGGCCCATGGGAGGTAATAGTTTCCTCATCACTGATGTAGGTTCTGGTGAGGTATGAAAGAGCTGAGAAAAGAGTTATTTTTAATACTTACAACCCCTTGTCTGAAAGCATGTTATCATAATCTATCTGTGGGGAGCTGAATACAGGTGGAAAAGACAGATTAAAAAAAGTGGGCAATGACATATTGTGGGAGATTAGTTACAGCATAAAAACAATGCTTGACAGATGTTCAGGTATTTGCTATGACAAGCCCTTAGTTCATCATTGGTGACTTGATTTGCAGCTGCAGTTGTAAGATCTCCTGCTCAAATTTTTTGGAGCAAATAAGAAATTATTTATGTATTTATATTTTTAATCCACCCTTTCTGCAGAGGCTCAGCGTGGCTCACGATCATAAAAACAAAGTAAAAAACCATTAGAATAAACACAAATCAAATAATACCCCACCCACACACCTCTCACCCATCCCATCCCACCATATCCCTACCTACCAAATGCCTACCAACCCACCCCCAAACCCTCCATCCCCTTCCCAATCCAAGTCTATTTTCCCCATTAATTAGCCCACCCCCAAATCCAGTTCCTGCTACCAAAAGCCAGACGGAACAAAATGGTCTTACATTGTTTCCGGAAGGCCACCAGGCTTGAACACAGGTGGACCTCCTGGGGGAGGGAATTCCATAACAAAGGTGCAATGGCTGAGAACACCCTCCTCATAGTTGGTACTTGCGCTGGTGAAAAAACTGAGTCTTCAGAAAGGTGTCCCCAGCGATCCCAGAGGCTGCAATGGGATGCAGGAAGCCAGGCGATCCCTCAGATAGATAGGACCTAGGCCGTTTAGGACTTTAAAGGTCATCACCAGCTCTTTGAATTGGGTCTAGAAAACTATCAGCAGACAGTGCAGCGAATGGAGCACCGTTGATATATGCTCATGGTGATGCATCCCTGTAAGGGGCAACAGCTGCAGCCTCTGAACCATCATGAAGGGTAGCCCCACGTAAAGCACATTGCAGTAGTCTAGCCTTGAGATGATAAAAGCATGGACGACAGTGGCCAGATCTGAGTCCAAAAGAAAAGGCCGCAACCTCCTCCCCAGATGGAGTTGGTGAAAAGCGCTCCTGGTCACCCTGCTGTGACCTGGCAATCCAGGACAAATGCAATACATGGACAAAAATGCAGCCAAAGATGATAAGAATTTAGTAGTGCATTACAGTTACCAAACAAAGAGCTTCATGCTGTTCCCAAAGAGAGTTAGATTTCTGGTTTTATAGTGGGGGAAATTCAGACATTGTAAGATCAAGGTGCTCATATGCTGAAATGATGTGATGTGGTAGAAGGCCTGATGGAATAGATTAGTCACCCGAGAGCAGAGGGGTAACTATATTAGGGCTGAAACTAGATCTCAATTTTTTCACGATTCTTATTGAGAATCCTGGTTCTTGACTTGCCATTTACTGCTACAGTTTACAGTGTACCGCGTTCATCCCGGTAATGTGCATGTATCACAGCGGTGGCAGCCATTTTGCACATGCACATTACTGTGAAGAACACAGTATACGGTAAACAGTAATGGTAAATGGTAAGAGTAAATCGTAAACAATAATGGTAAATTATCTATTGGGAAAAATTCTCGACAGAGATATCTAACCATTATCGAGATCATCCTAAGATCTTGGTAATGGTTCTCGATAGGGCTGATGCGGCAGCAGCTGTTACCGCGCCGTGATTCCGTTCCACCATTTTGGAATTGCCCGCGCCACACCGTGATTTTTCTGCGGACATTCTGCTAATTCCGCTGGAATTCTGAAAATCGCGGAATTGCGGAAAAATTGCAGAAAAATTGCGGAAATTGTGGAAAACCGCTATTCCGCTATTTTGTGGCGCTGGCAGAATTGCGGAAGTAGCGAAAATGTCATATTTCCACGATTCCACTAAGTAGCGGAATTAAATAAGCGGAACTGCGGAACCGCGGAATGAAACTAGCGGAATGAAAGCCTCTGCCATGCCGTTCCACTAATTGCGGAAACACTGTTTCCGCTGGAAATAGCTACCGCTGCGATATTCTGCTACAGCCCTAGTTCTCGAGTCTCATGAGATTTTTGCGAGAAATAAATTTATTCTTATTTCAGTCCTAGTTGTCATGGTCCCTGGGGCAGAAGATGGAATGCCCCCCACCCCCTCATAGTGGTAGGGGACATAGATGCACTAGGGAGTGTGGCAGGAGGTCATGGCGCTGGTGCAGCTGCATCACCTGTCCCTATAATAGCTGCACTTTTGCCTGAGAGAAACTTGCTCAGGGTTACACATGCAGTCTAGGATGAACCAGAAAAGAACTCTCACTGCATTAGCAACAAGAGCATGTTTCCCCTCCTTTAAAGAAACCAAATTATTTGGTGATTAAAATGGAGGAGGGTGGAGAGAGATTTGATCAGCTTTAAAGGGACACAGTCAGGTCTATTTAGGTTATAAAACATCTGATTTTTAAGTACCTAAGATCAATAGAAAATGGGTGAGGAGAGATGGTGGCAGGGATATAAAATCAAGTAAGGTGTGGAGGAAGTGTATAGTGAGTTGCTGCTGTGCCAGTGAAGTTAACAGGTAGCAGGTTTAAAACTACCAAAAGGAAGTACTACTTCACACAGCACATAGGATAAAAACAGATGCACCATTGGCAAGGTGGCGCCTTGTCCCGCCCTGCCCTGCCCTGGGGTGGAAAAGCATGGCTGCCACTCCCCATGCCAGCCAGCAGCACAGGACAGATGTGCCTGCAACCCCTGGCAGATGGAACTGAGTAGGGCAGGGAAATGCAACAAATGTGTGGGTGGTTGGCCCTGCCCACTCCTGCTCTCAATGCCCTGCCCCCACCATGATGTAAAGCCATGGTAGCCCATGGCAGGGATAGGCAGGGCCAAACACACATGTGGGCCCACATTGGCCAGTGTGGGCAGCCCTCAGCCTGGAATTGTTGCCCGGGATCTCCCAGAGGAAGCCTACCTCCCCTGGGGGAGTTGTGGCCCATCATCTGGCAGCAGGGGAACAGACGAGTGGGTGAGTCCCAGACCCTGGCTTGTCCTGCAGGTCACTTTCTCATCTGTTTTCACAAGTAGTTAACCTATGGTACTCACTCATTGCCTATGGTGACATCATTGTGAAAATCAGTAGAATAGCTGGGTTCAAAAAAGGACTGGATAAACCCAATGGGGATAGCTCCATCAGTAGATATTAGCCAAGTTAGTCCTGGGATAAGACCTCTGACTGCCATAAGCTGAGAGTGAATGACAAGGAATGGATCACTCCATCTATGTCCCACTTGCTCTGAAGCAACCAATGATGGGATTGGGCACTGTTGGAGACTGGAGACTCTGCTAGATGGGCCACTGGTCTGATCCAGTACAGTAGTTCTTACAAAATATAATTTGAAAATTCTATGAACTTCCCCCCTTCCTCCACTATTAGGAATGGGCGAACAGATTGTGGTTCGGGTTTGGCTCTTCGGTTCGGCTGCGTTTGGTTCGGCTGTTCAGTTTGGCTGTTTGGTTAGTTCACCGGGTTCGGGTTCGGCCATTTGGTTCGGCCGTTTGGTTTGGGTTCGGCCATTTGGGAAATGTTTTGTTATGGGTTTTTGTTTTGTTTTGTATATGGTTTTTTGGTTTTTTATTTGGTTTTATATGGTTTTTTTGTTTTTTATCTGGTTTTTTTGTTTTTATATGGATTTTTTTAATTTAAATTTTTAATCTAATATTATATCTATCTATCTATCTACACTAAATCTAACTGCTATTAACTAGTCTAAATGCTATGAACTAAATGGATTATCTAATAAGTACACAGGGCTACTCCTACAAACACTAAAACTAAATCACTAACGCTATCTCTATCACTAAGCTAGCTCCTACAACTACTATC
>QEPC01012389.1:4489535-4527178 GCA_003113815.1 Sphenodon punctatus
GGAGAGAGGATCCCCACAGCAGGCTCCCTGCGGCTCCAGCCGCTGCTCTGGGCTTTTAGCCCCTGCTACTTCCGGGTGGGGGAGGAGGGGACAGGACAGCCCACGTGGCTGCCCTCTGCGTTCCCCCCCCCTGCCCCCAACTCACAGTTTGTTTTGTTCTTCTTGTCCCCGCAGGTATCCTGCGGGGACGAAGCAGCAGCGGCGGCGGCCCCAGCGGCGGCAGGGATGGAAGCGGCGGCTGCGGTGACAGTGCCGGCAGCGGCGGCGAGGAAACCAGCCCCCCCGGCACCACCCGCAAGCAGGTAAGTCCAGGTGGGGGGGAGATGGGAGAGAGGATCCCCACAGCAGGCTCCCTTGGTTGAATTTTACTTTTTCCATTAATTGGTTGGTTTTTTGTTTTTAAATTTGTACGAGCTTTAACTATTTTCTTAAACCGGAGGTTTGTGGTTGGTAATTTCCTTTGTTTTTCTTCATGGGACAAATTTGTGTTTATTATATTTCTTGAGGCAATGCCCCTCAACTCAAAGAACGAAGTACACTGATCAATCAAGATGTCACTTCTACTGAGCGCAGACCTAAATCACTTCTGTTCTGACCATTCCCCTCCAGTTTTAGATAAGTATCATACAATGATTCCCCCCCTTTCACATTGTAATGGTGATTGGTGTAACCCTTTTGCCCAGTGTTGCTTGCTTCTTTGCATGTAAAGTGGATCTTTTGATTACAGATTGAAAACTGAAAACGGTAATGTTCATTTCATAGTGGGGGTAAACACCCGTTGGAAATGGTCAGAACAGAAGTGATTTAGGTCTGCACTCAGTAGAAGTGACAGCTTGACTGATCAGTGTTGATTTTGTTCTCTGTGTAACACTGTTGAGTGGTATTGGTGCATTAGTTCAGTTCTGTTTCATGCAATACAAACTTGTATAATTTGTCTGTGGGAAAGTGGGCAACTTCTAACTGGACTATGTTGTGAAGACCAATAGCATAACTCTGTGTTCAAACTATTAGACAAGTTCATGGTAGCTTGGTGTGATGGGGATGCAGCCCTTGATGGTTGGGAGCTGTGAGTGAATTCTATCTAGGCTCTGTTTTTGTTAAACCTGGTGCTGGCCATTCACAATGATGGGATCCTGAGCTAGAATGTCAGTTGCTGCACACACAGAGTATCCCTTCCCCCCCATACACAGTCTCCCTGCCCCCACCACACTAACAGAGTCTCCCTCCCCCACCTACCCCCTCACAGTCTCCCTCTTCCCAGCACATGTGTGCTTGCATGCACACACCCACACACACCTCCTCCTGATGAAATCCCCACCATCGCCAACAGCAGCCAGGTTATACCACTGGAACTTGAGCCACCATTGGAGGAACTGCTGGCTAATGATGGGCGAACGCTGTTTGGCGTTCAAACCGAACTCGGTCTGTTCGGATGTCCGAACCAAACTCTCAAACGACCGGACAGTTCGGTCGTATTCAGATGAGTTCGGAGGCAGGAAAAATGTCTTTCCAGGGCCATAAATTAGGTTTCGGTTTCAATTTGGTTTCGAGTTTGCTATTTTTGAATGTTCAGCCAAGTTCGGACAAACCGAACTCGGCTGAACCGAACCATCGAACCCGAACTTGAGTTTCAAACCGAACGACCTAACATCTGAACATCCGAACCACATTCTGTTCTCCCATCCTTACTGCTGGCACCACTGTACCTGGAGCTGCCATTTTGTAAGTGCCGGGATCTAGCCCCATTGCAAAGAGCAGCCAGGCTCCACTGCTAGAGCTGCTGCCACCGCCACCTCTAAACCTTGGGGACTGGGGTGGGAAAGCAACCGACACCACTACCACTGCAGCTCACCAAGGTGCCCACTTGCGTGACCACCATCAGCATGGCACCACAGCTGTGGAACTCCCTGCTGGTTGTGGCTAACCTGTCCCAAGATCTCCCCTCCTTCAGATGCCATTGTAAGACATGGTTGCTTTGCCAGGCATTTGACGGGGGAGATGGGTAGTGGTAGGGGGGTTAGGTTGGGGATGTTTTTTATGGACCTGTACCCTTATGTTTTTTAATTATACTAATATTGATTTTTATCCTGTTATTTATGGGAATTTTTATTGTTCTTATTGTTGTTTTTATTATTGTAAGCTGCCCCAAGCTGCTAGGGACAGGAGGGGATGGGATGAGAGTAGCTGTATAAATAAATAATGAATATAAATTGAATGGCAGCTGCCATGCAAGTGGATGCCTTGGAAAGCTATGACTGCGACGGTTGCAGCAGCTACAGGGAATGAGGAGAGGAATAAGAGGTGGGCAGACAAGCTGCCTAACTGCTTGCCTGGAGAGTGGGGGCTGGTGTTAATTCCTCCCCCCTCTCCACCCAAGCTGCTGTTGAGGGTGGGCTCAGCAGGGGGGGGAGGCATTCTATGGAATCTTGTCAGTTACAAAGGTTCCTTTAGGTATGCATATGTGTGGCAAAACAATTTCACCCATTTGCTTTAACAAGGTCTTGTAGTAACTTTAACTTCTGTTTAACTACACCATTAAACATGGTGGTTAGAGCAATGATGGTGCTGCTCTTGGGCTGAAGCCAATAGGTTGTGGCATAGAGCTAGTTTACGGGCCTATGCCATGGCCTTGAGGGCAGAAAAGAAGGAATTATTTTCTTCCCTCTGTCAGCTGCCATGGCCGCTTCTCGACCCGGCGGCTGTCTCAGACCCTGAGAGACCCCGCCCCCCTTGCCTCCAATGCAGCCGAAGGGACGCCGATGCAGCCTCCCCCCTCTGGGAGCACCGAGGATGACAGAAACACGGCGGGCGGCCCTAGAGCCTCCCAGAACGTCACGGAGCCCCGCCCCCCGTGCATGTGGAGCTAGTACCTTAAATGCTGGCACTGGAGAACAAGCAGCGCCGGTGAACAGAGCAAGAACACCTGGAGAGACTGGCCCCCTTTGAGAGATAAGTGTCTGCTTTTGTGACTGCTTGATTTTGGATCACTCGTGTGTGTTGTCCTTCCCTGCCCTATCCGGACCCTTCCTCCTTTGTGTATTTGTGAGCTCCCAGTGTGTTTGGTTACTGCATGGACTCCCTGCCTCCCGTGACTCCTTCTGGTGAATGGGTGATTGAGGGAGCCTGCGGGCTCATGTGGGTGCTGCCCCTCCCTTCCCCCTAGGGTGCATACCTCTCCTTTCCCCCCGAGTGTGTAAGCCCCACAAGCCTCCCCCCCCTCTGCACCTGGTCTCCTTCCCTGTGGATCCTGCACCCCCCTCACAGATCTTCCTTGTCTCCCCTTCCATGTGCAAGAATTGAGAGTGCGAGCCTCCTTCCCTACAATTCAGCTCTGCACCCTATGATGATAGGGGTCCTTACTCCTGGTGCGTGAGCACACGGATAGACCCACATACTATCCTGATGGGCTTCTTTCCTCTGAAGCACATGAGCAGAGCTTCCTGGTGTGCTAGAGGCATGTGTGGGTGGCAGTTCTTCCCCTTCCTACCCCCTCCCACTGACACCCTCATAGCAGCCACAAAGTCTCATCCAGCAGAGGGGGCTGGTCAGTCCGGCCTCCCTCCACCTGGGCGTGGAATCTTCCAGGGCCCGCTGTGACATGTTTATCAACTACTTTATGGATAATATCACTTGGATTCACCACGACTTCAGTGCTGTAGTTTCTGCAGAAGGAGGAGAGTCAGAGGGTGCGGAAGCCCTGTCTGGTTTGGTTTCATGGGATCTGTTTCAGGAGGTGCTGTCAGCTGGAGCTGTGGATGTTCTGGGGGTGGTTAGGACCACCTGTTGTGAATTGGATCTGTGCCCATCCTGGCTGGTTAAGGCCTGATGGGAGACATTAGGGCCATTGCTGGCAGAGGTGATCAACACCTCCCTTCAAGAGGGTAGAGGGCTAGAACGTTTGAAGGCGGCGGTGGTCCGGCCTCTGCTCAAGAAACCATCACTTCACATTTAGCTCACCAGCTATTGACCAGTCTCTAACCTTCCCTTTTTAGGGAAGGTTATTGAACGGGTGGTGGCTCAGAAGCTCCAGAAGCATCTAGATGGCCTCAGCTTCCTAGATACCTTCCAGTCTTTCTTTTGCCCAGGGTATGGCACTGAGACTGTGTTTGTGGCCTTGGCTGATGACCTACGCTGGGAGATGGACCAGGGACATTTGACCTTACTGATCCTATTGGATCTCTCAGCTGCTTTTGACAGGATTGGGTGGGACTGGGCAGGATTGGGAGGGATGGTTCTACAATGGTTCCGTTCCTACCTAGCTGGTAGGACCCAATGGGTGGTGTTGGGGGATAAGTCATCTTCCCCTTGTGACCTCTTGTGTGGTGTCCTGTAAGGTTCTATTCTGTACCCATTCTTGTTCAACGTATACAAGCAGCCATTAGGCAAGGTTGTGAGGCAGTTCAGAGTGAGTTGTTATCAATATGCTGATGACACTCAGGTGTACCTTTCATTTTCATCGGACCCAGGGCCAGCAGTCTCTGTGAATTAATGAATGAATATTTTATTGTTATGCGTGGCCCACGGCCATTGCATTTGAAGAGTACAGTTCATAATTAAATACAGTTAAACAACATACAACCACTGAATGCTAAAATTTAAAACCAAATACAAAGAATAAAATGATCATTATATAAACTCTATAAGGTTATTTAACCAGCAAATGCGAACCTGCCACCCATAGGGTAGTGGCACTTTGAATGCCTTGCTATGTATGTATGTAAATAATACAAAGCATGGCCTTAACTAAACTCGAAAGGGTCAGCTAGGTAGTCTCTGTGCTTTCCTGATGTTTGATGGCTGTGGGGGACTGGATGAGGCAGAGCCAACTGAAGCTGAATCCTGACAAGATGGAGGTAATGTTAGTGGGGAGAGTGGTGGGTGTGACTTCCCCCATCATTGACAGGGCTTGTCCCCCATTGGTCTCCCATGTGCAGAGTCTGGATTCCTGGCTCCCCTTGAATAGCCAGGTGGAGATGGTGGTGGAGGGGGCTTTCCAACAGTTATATCTGGTTCAGTGGCTTCGACCTTATGTCTCCAACTCCGACCTGGCCACCATCATTTATGCTTTTGTTACCTCAAGACTGGACTAATGCAACACGCTCTACATGGGGCTACCTTTGGTGATGGTCCGGAGGCTGCAGCTGGTGCAGAATGTGGTGGCCCGGCTCCTTACAGGGGCAGGTCGCTGGAAGCACATTACACCAGTGCTTTGTTCTCTGAACTGGCTGCCTATTTTCTTCTGGGCCTGATTCGGGGTGTTGGTTCTTACCTTTAAATCCCTACACAGCCTCTGCCCAACCTATCTGCGGGACCGCCACACTTCTCCTCGATCGGCTCCTGCAGTCTGCTGGGGGCGCCTTCTTGGAGGTCACCTGAGTAAATCAGGGGCCACTATGGAGAGGACATTCTCGGTGGCCGCACCTTGACTGTAGAACTCCCTCAGAGGCTCACCTGGCCCTGGACCTACTGACTTTTCATCGGGTTTGTAAAACTTGGCTGTTCTGCCAGGCATTTGGTGGAGGAGATGGATGAGGGAGGGAGGGATGGGTTGGGTTGGGTTGGGGGGGTTGAGGATTAGAGTGGGTGGGGTTTTGTTTTATTTTTATATTTTTATGACTTCACCATGTTGTTTTATATTGCTATTTTATATGTTTTATATTTTTGTTTTAAATTGTAAGCCTCCCTGAGCTGCTCTACAGAAGGGGCGGGGTATAAAATTGTAAAATAATTAAAATAAATAAATTGACCTAAACAAGCAGCGATTAAAAGGGATAGGACTTTAATTTTTCCCTGCAGTCAATTTCACTAACTACTCAGTGAAAAGGAGATATCCCTTCCAAAAGATCAGTCACCACCTAGCAGTAAAGTGGATGAAAATTCGAATGTAAAAGATAGGTGGAGAAACAATAGAAACTCGCACTCCCCTTGACTAATAGAGCCCACTCTCTTTATAATTATCATGTATTGTTGTAATCCTTATTTTGGCCAAGCACCAAATAACTATCTCAGCATTTATTTGAATAAAGTCTGGCTTCAATCTAACTAATAACAGGCATCTGTACTGCGTAGCCCAAACAATACCAAGACAAATATGTTTGCAATTACATTTAGCAATATACAAAATTCGCTGCCACTTAGAAAGGGATTGACCCCATATTTCTTTGAACATCTTCACTGGCTCCCGATGTCACACCACATCAAATGCAGGCATCCTGCAGGGGAGGGTGGGATGGGTTTGTTGAAGTAGGGTGGGGGTGTTTTATACATTTAGGGTTTTCGTGTTTTCTGTGTATACAATTAGAGTTTTAATATTGTATTCGATTACAGTTATTAGTATTGTTTTATAATGTTATTTATTTTTCATGTTGTATTTATATATTTTTATACTGTGATTGTTGTTTTTATGCTACTGTAAGCTGCCCCAAGTCGCTGTGGCGAGAGGGGCGGGGTAAAAATGGACATATAAAATAAATAAATAAATAAATATAAATCCTCTTGTCTATGGCCGCAATCCCAAGTGAGATCTGCATGGGTTCTACGCAACACAATGCAATCCCTTGGGAGATGCATGCAGTTGGCACGCATATGCGTGTGTGCGTGCGCAGGATGCGCGTAGTGTGCATGGGACATGGGATCGCCCCCAGGATCATTAAGGCTTTCCAGATCTATAACCCTCTATGTTTGTCTGCTCCTGAAACTTTTAATTTGTCTCCCTCTGCCTCTTTCAGTCCCGCAGATAGGCCAGACTTCTCTGCTAAGTGCGTAACTTCTCTTTAAAAATCACCCTCCACCCCAGGCTTTCTTCTATGCTGCCTCTTCCTGGATTCAACTGACATCACTACCCTAATTCTCAAATCTCTCCTGAAGACCCATCTCTGAGGTCTACAAGAACTCAACCAGAGGATGATAATTTAGCTTTGGTTGCACATCAGTTAAGGAGTATCATTGATTTTATTTATTCATGGAACAAAAGAAGGAAAAACCTGGGACTGAAATGAAAACAGATTATTTCATATTTGCAAATAGCATTGGTATATTAGTTCCCACAAACAAATATCCAAATTGACAAATTCATCCTCACCATGGTTGCCAGATTCATAGCTTTTCCTTATTTGTTCACATACTTGCAGTATTTTGGTTACTTCTATTTAGTATTTGGCATTCAGTCTTTTTGTTATTTTGGTAGTTTGTTCAATTTGTGCTAAGTAGTACCAACAAAGTACTGAACATGGAATACCAAAGTAACTGAAATACTGAGCATGAAATACTGAGCATATCTGTCACATCTCCCTCTCTGTCTTTATAACCCCCTCCACACCTGCTACCCTGCCTTATCCACGCCCCCACTTATTCCACGCCCCTCATATAGACCTGCTCTACATTTGCTGAGTTTATATATTTCTACTGGCTATGCTACATGCCTGAGGAAGGGCCTTGTGTGGCCTGAAAGCTTGCTTATTTCCACCAACAACAGTTGGTCCAATAAAAGAGATCATTCAAACCACTTCGCCTCTCATCTCTATGAAAATATTGAAAGGAATGCTTAAAACCATTAACAAAGCAAGAAATCAATATGTTAAAATGAATGAAAACAGGTTGATTTGTTTGTTTCCTTGGGTATAGCGGTGGCTAAACCCAATCAAGTTTATTATTATTATTATTATTATTGAATGAAAACACACCATCTTCATCCAATTTAGTATTTGTACCAAATATTCATTTTTTCCCTAGGAAACAAAGAACCCTTGGTTGATCAGCTTGGTGGAAGAGCTACCACATTGTGCAATAGCCGAACTAATTGTAACTGTTTATTCCCAACTTCCTCTTCCCTCTTTCTACATTTTGTTTTTTTCCGATTGCTTGTTGCCTCTTGCCTCAAATTAGACTGTAAGCTTTTCTGGTCATGGACAGCCTCCTATACTGTATTTGTATTATGGTTGGCACAATGGAGCTCTGATTGTGAGTGGAGCCTCTAGGCACTTCTACAATACAAGTAAATAATAATAACAATAGCTATGATTGTGAGACCTTATGCCATTAATTTTGTAGTGTTAGATTTCTGAGTTCCTTCTGAGATGATTTATATGTAATTAACAATATTAAAGATATGCAAAAGGCACCTTGGGATGCTACTGGTGCTGAATTCATTTTCTTGATTTCTAGCCCTGAACTGTGCCACTGAGTTTTCAGGATTATTCCCTGCCCTGCTATCCCTCCGTGGGTAACCATTTTCAGGGTTATCAAAGGTCCTACTGTGCTTCAACATTAAGGTATAGCTTGTTAATTAGTTTCTTTTTAATTAGGAAGGATTTAAAATTGTCTCCCTCCTAATACTCATGACTAAATTCTCAAGTTCTTCTTCCATAGAAGAAAGATTATTTCCATGAATCATAGCTATTAACTTCAGATGTGCTACTAGAGATCCTGAATCAAAAATGCTGGGGGTTGAACTTGGGACCGTATACATGCAAAGCATGCACGCTACCACCTGAGTCACAGTCACAGCCCATCCCATAATAAGTGACTTAATCTAAGAACATTTTCAGCTGAATCTTTGTGACAGTAGGCTATTTTATGTTGACCATAGCCATGGGAAGGACACTGCTGCCTACTATAGCTGAAATTAATTATCAACTTTGTATTTGCAGATGTTTGAATTTTTGGTAGCCTTCCAAACATCCAAGTGATATCTGCAACTCAAAGTTGTATTTACATATCCAGTTATTTTCTATTCAGATACTTTGTGTGTTTTGACTATTTCAGTTTTGTTATTCTGGTCATTTCATCATTTTGCTTACTTTGTTTTGACTATTGTGCGTGTGGAATAACACCAAAGTGAAGAATGGAATGATAAAATAACCAAACCTAAATAATCAAATTACCAAAATAGCCAAACGGAAATATCTGAAACCGTTATCCAGTGAACTGGGAGCAGATTGCTGCTTTGTCAGACCTAAATTGATTCAGGTGAATTCACTGGCTACATTCTTTGCTGTGAATATTCATTTTGGTTCCAGAAGGCATTAGAATAGTGTGACAGCTGCTTTCTTCACTACCTTGTGGAATGGAGCATGAGGTTGTGCGGGGAGAAAAACAATGGTGTGTCCAGTAGATCCCTGAGCTTTGTGGAATCCTAACTCAAAGTTTGAAGTACTCAGGGACCATAGGCTCATCCACTCAACAGTCGCATACAGGTACCCTGGACAAGTCTTCTGGATTCATTCTTTGCAAGGCTACCAGGAGGCTAATTGCATGGGATAATTGGTCCCAGCTGGCGCAGGGGAGAAAGCTGTTGGCAGCCTAGGAGAAAGAAGTATATAAAGATGAGATGAAAGCTGAGTGAAGGGCTCAGGGGAATCTGGCCTTCTTCTGAGGAAGCTCAACAAAGGGTGAAAACAGACATAACACTAACTCAAATTTAACACTGCTTTAACATTTCTTATCCATGTTGCAGGGCTGCATAGGGCCTGCAACATGCATAAGAAGTGTTAAAGCAGTGTTAAAGTGGAGTTAGCATTATGTCTGTTTTCACCCAAAAGGTCAAAAAGCTGGGAGCCCAGGGAAGGGCTTACCTTACCACAAAGGACTTAGTGTTACAGTGTAGAAACAGAGCACTCACTGCATATTATAATGAGCAGAGTTGATGGAGGGACTTCAGCATACTGAGACCCTTTTCATACAAGCGCGTGAGGGACAGTTACATAGGTACGCAGCCACCTCCACCTACCTCCACCGATCTCCACACATGGAGCAACCACAGTTTTCGCAGGTTGCTCCATGTGGGGGGGGGGATGGGTGAAGATAGGTGTTGCATGGGAGCACACACGCACCCCCATCCACTGGCTGCGGTGTTTACACAGAACCCCCACCCCATGCATGTCCACGCACACACCCATGAGTGCATTGTGTGGGGACATCTCATGTAAAAAGAGTTTAAGTGTGTGGATCCTGAAACTCATGGTCAGGATAGGACATGTTGACTACATACTCTTATTTACATACTGCATCCAACACCTCTACATTCACTGCTTAATTCTCTTGTCTACCTGCAATTAAAGATGAAGTAACTACCCACAGTTATTACTGTTCCTAAGGCTTTGATGAACTTCAACATGAATTGTTCCTGTATGTGGGCTGAAGAATAAGTTTGAACAGTTTAAAATAAGCCTGCATATTTCAGGAGAGATTGTTTGATTAAAAGCATACAATGGAACAATGTATAGACAAGTCACGTAATACCAATTAAAAGTAGACATAGGTAAAATTATGATTATTATAACTTTAGACTGCATGTTTTCAGAGTATAAAATACAGCTACTTAGGCCCTTTTCACACAGACACTCTAACACAGATAAAATGGGTGTTACCTTTTATTATAAATGTTGCAGGGCACCCATAGAGCACACATGCAGTCCTGAACCATGTATAATAAAATGTTACAACTATTTTATCAGTATTAGAGTGTCTGTGTGAAAGGGGTCCCCGCTAACCACCTTGTGCGGTGCGGGGGAAGGTTTGTGCTTGCCCCGTCAGTGGAATCGGGCATCCTGGGCTGGAGGCGGGATGCCACCTCCTGAGCTGGCTGGGCAGGGAGGCTCTTTTGCAGGTTGCAATCTGTTTTGGTATTGCAGCTTGCAAAAGAGATGCAGGAGAAATGGCGTGAGAATGCGTCCTTTGGATTGGCCCAAGCGGGCCACGTGATGGGGGAGGTGCTGAGAGGTCAGCATTCAGCCGTTCTCAGCACCAGAAGAGGTTGCGTTCTGGAGCGCGGCTGAGGAGGGCCTTGGGCATGAGGGGGAGAGCGGCAAGCAGGTGGCAGGAGCTGGACAAGGAAGTAGTGGGGACTCGCCGGTTGTGGGGAGTGGTAGGGAATTGAGGTGCTGGAGGATCGAATCTTTCCCCCCACCTCCTTGCAGTTTTTTGGCTTTGTGGCCTGAGGGGACGGGTGAAGTAGGTGGGGTGGCGGCATGGGGAGGTGGGGATAGGAAACCCCCCTTCCTTTTGTCCATTAGGACTTTGGTGGGGGTGGTAGGGCTGGAGAGCCCCCCCCTCGTTAGGCATATATCAGCACCTTGTGGGGTGTAAGGAGTGAAGACACCCCCCCTCCTTTCATGTAGCGCATCAGCGCCTTGGTGGGCTGAGAGGGTTGGTGGAACCCCCCCCCTAATTGTAGTGCCTGGCTGGGAGGCAGGGTTGAGGACCCCTCCCCCCTCCTCCTGGGGCATTATGGGCATAGTGAAGACGGGTCAAGTGGCTGGCAGGCCCCAGGGAAAAAGGGGTCAGCGCTAGGGGGCTGCTTCGCAGACCCCACCCCCCACAGCAGCGGGGATGTATGTTGGGGATGGGACTCTGCTTGGGCCTGTTGTTCCACCGGCGGTGGCAGGGCCTAGTGGGAGGGCTTCACAGGCCATTCACTTGCAGCTAGTCAGGCCTGGCCCCTCTCGGGTGCCAGCTCCTCCTGTGAGGGAGTTTGAGTTGGTCCCCATAGGTGGCGCCGGGGTGTGTGTTGTGCGTTCCAGTGGTGCAGCAGCCCCCTGCTGCCTGGCTCCAGCAAGGGCACATTGTCATGGATTGGAGGTCCTCACCCCCACTTTACCGAGATTGAGTGACTCAGTTTCTGTCACGTACAGTCCACTTGAATCAGTTTTTCTCTCTGGCCGATTCAAGCCTGCTGCAGGGACAACCCCTTTGTCACCCAAGGGCCTGATCCTTCCCGTTTACAGACTCTTTAATCTCTGGGTTTGCAAGAGCTTGAGAACTCTTGTTGCTCACTTGTGTACCAATGATAGACAAAGACACTTCTTCATAAAAATAAGAAGTAAGTTTATTGATTACATAAGCAAGATTGTTGATACAGAGTGGTTACTAGAAATCAAAGGTAAATATAACGCATTCCTGATCTATACTGGTTGAGTTCCTAAATAAGCATCTTACCCTACAAAGGTCCATAAGTTCCTCTTAGTGTCCTTGATGTAAGCGACTGGTTCTTCAGTCTTAGAGTTGCTAGAAAGCAAAATCATGCCTCTCAGTCCATGTCTTCCAGTCTTTCTTGCTGGCAAGATGCAGGATGCAGATGAGAGTGCTCAAGATGGCTCTGGCCAAGCGATAGCGAAGCTGTCTTAATGGCCCTTGCTTAAGTACCTTTCATGGTTTCTTTGTCTCGGCTTTCCCGCTCATAAGCCTGTGTCTTTCCCCACATAGCTAACCCAGGCAAACATGAAGATCCATTTGCATCTCCATAGGGTTCCATCTGGCAAGGGCTGCCAATACACAATCTTTTAACTGTCCCTACTGCCTGGAGTTTGGTCAGTCTCACAGTCTTGATTTGAGTTTTACAGTTTTCAGTTGTAACATTACATACATGTTGAACCGTTTGCTTTATATATTTACTAGACTTGTAGCCTACCTGTAGACCAATATCACACGTGTGTGACCCTATGTTCCTCTGTGACAACCCTTTTTTCAGGCTATGGGGGCAAGGATGGCAGGGTGGGACAATGTGATGACTCGTCTTGAGGCATCGGGGGTTTTGGAGCCAGGAAGGGGAGTAGGTTCAATATTTGGAAGACAGAGCCAGATTTCACAAGATCTTTCTTCGCAGTCTCGTGAATTGGAGAGGCAGGAGCAGGGAGGGCTGGCTGTCGAGGCTCTTGCAGAGAAGGTTGACCATATGGAGCACCAGATCATGAGACTTGCTCAGCTGCTGGAGGGAGGTGATGGACCTCAGCCCAGCATGGCACCAACAGCAAGGCCAGGGGGTCAGAAGGCTGTCGTTGCTACGGCTACACCAGGGACCTGTGTGGGTGAGTTGGTCCCACCTCTTGCAGGCACTCAGGAAGCAGAGCAGGGTGTGGAAGGAGGTTGTCAGCAGGGGCAACAGGGGGTGATGCCATTCAGTGGCAGTAATGTGGGGGACACAGGCGGGGGAACAGTTGAACCCCCTGGGGAGGCGATGGTGGGGCAACCCGGGGCGGGGTTGCTGGGGGTGGGTATGGGTCAACTGCTTGTACATCAGGACCCAAACTGACTAGTGTGGGTGGATAATGTCTGGCGTCCACAGGGGTCAGTATTGCAGGCAGCGGATACTGGGACACAGGCAATGTAGGTTGGGGCAGAGAGTGTGCAGGCCACGTCAATGTCTGGCAGGGGTGTTCAGGGTGCGGCTTCTACTGGGGGGGCGGCTATACAGGAGGTCCCCCCGTTGCAGGGGTGGTGGTATGCCCGGGTTTTGGCACCACTGGGGGTGCACCTCCTGCAATCAGTATGGGAAAAGATATGGAAAGGGGACTATATTGATTTGTTTGGCATCCTCTTTTGCGACCCAATTCTGGATCCTAATGCGTGGCCTGAATTGAAGGAGTTGGAGAGGGCAAAGAGGCACAGGATTGACAGGAATTGGGCCAGTTGGGAGTCAGCATTCATTGTATACGCAGGAGTGGTGATGCAGGCATTCCCAGATAGGGCGGTGGCATTGTGGAAGTACTTCGATATAGTCAGGCAGGCGTACCTGTCAAAGGATGGATTTGGATGTTTGCGTTATGACGAAGCATTCCATCAGAATGCAGCAATTGCACCCGGGGTACGCTGGGACATAAAGGATCATGACCTCTGGTTGGAGTGTGTTCAGGGAATGGAGGTAGTGTGCGCTGACAGCGGACACATTATTGTCAAGGGTGACGGGCAACCCTCGGACAATTTTCATGGGGAACAAGCAAAGAAGGGACAGCAGTTGCTGGCGTGCTGGGACTTTAATGAAGGAAAGTGTTTTCGATCCTTCTGCAGGTTCCAGCACACATGTTTACAATGTGGAAGGTCCCACCCCTCCACTAGTTGTCAGTGCAGGTGTGGTGCAAGTCATAGAGGGAAGAGGGGTTTGCAGCCTGGGGCAGGGAAAGGCAACGGAGCAGGATAGGCAGGTGCAGGGAAGGGCCCCAACGTCAGTTAGATGGTGGGTGTTGGAGCGTTTTTTGGGAGATTACCCAGACCCTGCCCTAGCAAGTTATATCGTTAATGGTTTTAAATGGGGGGTTGAGATTCCTTTTGAAGGCAGGTGGGAACACACAATGGCAAGAAATTTAAGATCAGTGGTAGGCTTGGAAGGGGTGGTCGAGAATGAGATAATGAAGGAATTAGCTGAAGGCCAAGTTGTGGGCCCATTTGACTCACTGATGATGAAAAACTTGAGGGTGTCACCATTAGGCATAGCACCTAAGAAGGCTCCCGGGGAGTATCGGTTGATTCATCACTTGTCTCATCCTAGGGGGTCTTCATTGAACGATTCCATTCTACCTGAGCTGTGTATAGTCCACTATGTTTCCTTTGACAGAGCGGTGGAATTGGTACGTGAGTGTGGTAGAGGTGCCCTGATGGCAAAGAGTGACGTGAAATCTTTCCGCCTCTTGCCTGTACACCCCAGGGATTTCAATTTGTTGGGGTTTGCATTCGGGGTCCAGTTTTACTATGATAAACGATGCCCATGGGATGTTCTTTCTCATGTGCCGTTTTTGAGAAATTCAGCTCAGCGTTGGAATGGATCGTTAAACGCTGGATGGGGTCAAGGCAAATTTCTCATTATCTTGACAATTATTTGTTTATTGGCAAATCAGGGTCGTCAGAGTGTGCAGAGTTGTTAGCGACCTTCAGGAGAGTTTCTGAGTTCGTTGGGGTGCCTCTGGCGGAGGAAAAGACGGAAGAACCAGATTCCGTCTTGACCTATTTGGGGATAGAACTGGACTCTGAGGCACAGTGTTCCCGTCTACCAGAGGATAAGTTGAGGGTACTGCGGTGCGACATTTCTGCCTGCATGGGGGCAGGCAAGGTAAAGTTGAGGGCATTGCAATCCTTGTTGGGAAAGTTGAATTTCGCCGTGCAGGTGGTAGTGCCTGGCAGAGTGTTTTTATCTCGCCTTTACGTCAAGACATCCGGGTTACCTTGCCACACCACCATATCAGAGTGACCAAGGAAATGAGGGATGAATTGGGAGTGTGGATGGAATTCCTGCAGAGCCACAATGGGGTCAGCATGTGGAGAGAGGTAGTTTGCCTGGAGGCTGAGTTGCAGGTGCATTCCGACGCAGTGTGTGCGGCTGGACTTGGAATTTATTTCCAAGGGAATTGGTGTTCAGAGTGGTGGCCAGCCCACTGTGGTGTTGCGGGTATTTTAAGGGACTTAACGTTCTTGGAACTGTTTCCAATAGTTGTGGCAGTTTATTTGTGGGTTGAGAATTTCAGGAATAAGAAAGTGCTATTCTGGTGTGACAGCCTAGCGGTTGTGCACATTGTAAATGGTTTGTCATCAAAATCTGAGAGGGTAATGCGCTTGGTGAGATTTTTCATTTTGTGGTGCTAAAAGCACAACATAGTTTTCTGTGCTAAGCACGTGCCAGGGGTGGTCAACGAGATTGCTGATGCCCTTTCATGATACCAGTTTGTCGCAGTTATGAGGCGTTGTTTGGCCACCTTAGGGGTGGTGGGAAGGTTCAGTTCCCACTCTTTCAGGATCGGGGCAGCATCCACTGCAACCGCGGCAGGTGTGTCACTGGAAAATATTAAGTCTGTGGGCAGGTGGCGATCATAGTCGTTCAAGTCGTATATTCTCCCCCTGCAGGGAGAGTAGGTTAAGGGTTGGAGCAGCAATATAGTTACAATGGTTAATTTTCTTTATGTTGCAGGGTTGCAGCACGGCTTGGAAGGTCATTTGGATGGTAGGACATAGTTTTGTTGGGTGAAAAGGAGGTCTGGGAGTTCAGGTTGGGGGTCCCAGTTGGGGCTAGCCCCTCAAGGCGAGATGGTATGGAGAGGTAAGAGGGCATGTTGTGGCCCCAATTGATGCCAATGTTTCTTGGCTGGATGGGGAGGTCTCCCCACGGATGTTATATTGTTCCATTTGGGGGAGAATGATCTCACGAGGGGATCAGGTTTGAACTTGTCCAACATGGTGCAACAAGATTGGCTCTGAATCAGGGATATGTTTCCCGGAACGCTGTTGATATTTACAGCACTGTTGCAGAGAATAAAGTGGCCTGGAGCTAACAGTGCGAGAGCGGTGGATCGATATTGAAAACGGGTCAATAACGAGATAAAAAAAGGTTATCGAAAAGATAGGGGGTATATGGTTGGTCCATGGGGAAGTATCCTGGACTAGGCCTGAGTTATATTGGGGTGACGGGGTGCACCTGTCTGAAAAAGGAATGGATTTATATCTGGGGAATGTCTGGGAAATTCTGTTACAATGCCTGGGTTAAGGGGAAATTCATGGGGTGAGTTCGGGGGGCGTTCACGCAATAAGTGTTGCAGAACTTGGTGGCGGTGTTCAGTACCATGGAAAAATTTGGAGTAGGATTGTGGAATTGGCCTGGTGGCTTTGAGACACATTTGGTAGGTGGATTATGGTAGGCCTCCAGGTGGTTGGACCTAGGAAGCAGTTAAGGGATGGGCTCCCCGCTGCTATTCCAGAAAAGGGGGATTGGCATCGGGTGTCACATGGTAGGATCTAAGCGGTCCCGATGTGGTGCCTGTCATTAGTTTCTCCTTTGGGTATGGACCAAAGTGGTCCACAGGCGGAAGGGATTGGACTGGTAACTCCAATCCGGATTGATCACATTACATGGTACTGAACGCGGGGAGTGAGGGTCATTATGGCCGAGGGATAATACGTCATAGTGTACCATCACTCCCCTTAGGTCTCACCCAAATCATTATCTAATTGATTGACTTGAGAGGTAATTCTAATGAATTCTACTTGGCTATTTCTAGCAAATTAAGTGCATTTGGTATCCACTGTTCTCGTTGATAGGGTGATTGGGTTCTTAATTGGTTTCTGTTCTTCAACAGGTTATCGTTTGGCTGGTTGTTTAATAAACAGTTGCGGCCAGTTCACCCATATTTACGTGGTCTGTGTTTTATTTGAGTAAGTGCCTTATTTCCTGTGCGGGGACAAAAGACCCTAGCAAGAAAATTCTAACAATAAAATTTTATTGACTCGAGATATTATACCTTATTTCAATATTTTAAATTTTTTTTAGTGAAAAGAGAATCCATTTTATTTTTTAAACCAAAAGAAAAAAATTGTTGGAGAATAATTAATTCAAATTAATCAATCAGTATTTGAGGATTTTTTTTTTATTTTTTTTTAAAATTGTTAGCATCCTACACTTCCATTAGCTGAACTGATACATGGCAGAAAGCACTACACCTCAATTTTTATTATCCAGAAAATAATGCAAGACAATAAACTATTTTGGATCCTGGAATGTGCCAGAGCACTGGAATGCATTTAACTTCTGCATTAATGAAGATAACAACCAGATTTATTTTTAAAAGAATGCTGTTCTCTCATTATTTTGGTGGGTTGGATTTAATATCAAAAGTTACAGAGTTCAAGTCTTTTATAGACTTTCTTTACAATTGGAATGGCAGACAAATAAAAGTAGACATAAAAAGGGTAATTTGTTTTTGAAAGTTTTATTGCTACAGTTAGCGACAGTGCACATAAGTGTAAAAGTACCTGGGTGCATATTAGTTATGCCATATATTTCTGGGTTTACTCTTCAAAATAAGAAGGCAAGTGACAGGTAAAAAAAAAAGCCCCTTTCTCTAAGAGTCGGAAAAATACACTGCTGTTTTCAATTGCAAAGGAAAATTTTGTGTAGGGGAACATCAGTCCAAAGCTCCAAATATCTAGAATTTGTTTTACAATGAATTAGCAAAGACCACATTACAATCTGTGGTCTCAGGATGGCAGGGTGTAGCTAAGTTGGAAAGGGCCCAGGTGCAAGAAATGGACACGGTCCATCCTCCATTCGTTTCCCTGTCTCACCCTCCCCTCCTTCCTCCCCTAGCACCTGTCCCTCCGTCCGCTTCCTGCCCCTGAGCCCTGGAGGCTGAGGCTGCACTGCCTGCCTCATGCCTCTGCTGCCACCGCAAAACACTTGCTCCCCTCAAAAGTACTTGCTCTGTCCTGTGCTGCCCGCTGGGTAGGTCCCATGTGCACCGTGCATGGTAGGCGCCTCCTCTCAGTCTCCTCCTGGCCACACTACAACAGGATAGGATTTGCGCCCCCCACCACAGCTTGGGCCCCAGGACAAATGTCCCTCCTATCACTATGATAACTATGTCCCTGCAGAACCAAATTCATGAAGTTGGGTGTAGTTCTGCCTGAAGACTGAGAATGTGTTGCAGGTCTTGTTAGCCCGAGTACCAGACTATCCATATGAATTCTGAGAGAAATCTTGCTCTCTAATCAATGGGTGTTTTAGATGAACGCAGAGACAGTCTCTTCCTGGAGCTCCTCCAGGTGTTCACCCACTTCTAGCCCCACCTGGGCCCACGTTAGATAGACCCAGAGGGGTCCGCGCAGTACCCTGCACCCCCCCACACCATAGCATTTTGGGGGGATCGCCCAATGCTCTAGACTGGCACCCGTAAATCTATGGTGTTGCCAGGGCAATGGTCAGCCTGGAGTGGTGCTGCAAAGTGAGTGCACTGGGCAGATGGACAGCAGTTCTACTCTGGATCAGTGCCCTGGGTCTGGCCAACCTGCTCTGTTGATGGCTCTCTGAGATGTTACTGAAGACTTCCCTGAAGCAGGCACAGCCTGCTCTTTTTCAACATCTGGCAGGCTGCCTTTAGACAGACCGGTCAGCCTGAGGGTAAAGTGGACTGATGCTACCATGTCCGGAGCTGCCACCCATCTGTTTACACCCAATGGGGCGACTTCCAAGGGTGTTACCAGACATAGCGCTAACTGTGGAAATCCATCCCATGTTTAAAGTGTTGATGTCATCAGCAGTGCATGGCTGGTTTTATAAATGTTTATGCCCTGTGTATTTCTGCGGTGACCTGATAGTTCCCACAGTCCCCTACCACCAACTGTTGGCTGAAGCTGTCTCCTGGTACAAAGGATCTCTAAGGTATCTCCAGTGACCATAGTGGGGGCAGGGATCGACCTGTAACAACAGCTACATACAAGTGGCATCTACATGCTGCCTGCAACCACACTTTCTGGGATCACAACCTGAGTTAAGCAACTGGTACAAAGTGTGTTTCCACCAACAGATGTCACAGGTAAGTGTGAGTTCAACACCCATACTAGTGCTACCGTTATGACTGGTAACACCTAGATCATCTCCACAGATGTTACTGCAGCACTGAGGATGTAGTAATTTCTATAGTTCCAACATATCCCTTCTAGGGGGAAAGGAAATTCAGACAGATTATAGAATGAAATAGTAATAGCAGGTGCTCTGTCCTCATTCTGCTTGTCTCTATGCACTGACAGGCCCAGTAGATTTGATATGAGTGCTGCACAGTGCACACTCATTCTCTGCAAGCCATTCATTGCTCTGCCAGTCTTTGCACAACCACAGAGGCTTAAGTTCTGCTGACAGAGGAACTTACACAGCAGATGTGCATTCAGATCTGGAGTCCATCATCCCAAGGAAGGGGTGTTTGAATTCAGATTTAAATAAGTTAAAACCTATGTAAACCCACAGCTCTGCTGAGGGCAGGCCTGGGTTCTTCCCCAGAGCTGCTGTCAGCAAAGTGTTTCCATTCAGTCCCCCAGCAGCATCCCTGGCTGGGAAGATAGGAGGAATTCTGAAAGAAGCAGGGAACCCCTGCCAGGAGACTAACTCAACCCATGGACCCCACTGGCACTGAATGGCTGCCTACAGTGGCAGCCTACAGTGACCCCCTGCTCCTCACTGGTCAGCCATTTATTGGGGATCAGGGAATCCTTGCTTACACTGAAGGGGTGGGGGGAGTCTAGCTTGCATCCGGCAGGGAGCCAACAAAAGAGACCTTCTCTCCCACACCCAAATCTGAGGGTCCACATAAAACATTGGCTATGTTTGGACCCAAACTTTAGTCCACATGTCTCTGGAGTCAATGAACTGGGTTTGTATATATGCATGGACACAGGTATGTGAATTTACAGACCTACTTTTGTGTAGAATCTCCCAGTGTCTTACAGGAGTGTTCTGAAAGCCACAGTGCCTCTGGATGAATTTCACCCCCAGAACAAAGTTTAAAGGTAGCAATCCTACACCCATTGGAAGTCAAAGGAAAAACTACCTATGGGTAATGGCAGAGGATTACACCCCAAATTCTTATAGCACCATTTACATGACATGGCTGCCAATTTTGTATCAATTCGCTTTGCTGAAGTACCTTGACATTCTGCATTTTTCGACTACGGGACAACAAACTGGTCTTAATTTTGTATGAAGGAGCTTTGTCAAAGCTTTAAAAAATTGTCCAGCTTTCATCCTAGGCAGCAAAGAACTGGACAGGGATATAATGCCAAAGAAGAGATATCAATGGTATGAATTTCACAGCTTTCAGAATGGAATGTAAAAGTCTCTTCAGAACATGTTTCCTGCAACAATCAGGAAGAAAGGAGAAAAGGGTCTCGCCAATCGCCATCAGCAGCCAAACCTGCCAATTCAGGGGAAGAAGACCATATGCTAGGTTCTGTAATTTGGATTTCATTATTGTGTTTGGTGTTTGAATAGCAGGGTGATGAACATACTATAAATATTGATATAAGGCCAAAACCTCAGCAGGTGTAAATTGGTGTTTTGCCATTGTTCTTACATCAGTTTATACCACCTTAGCATCTGGACTTTAGACTTATTAGATCAAAATTAAACAAGTGAAACCCAGTCACTAAAACAACAAAGGTTCACTCAACGTAACGCTGTGAGGCAATCCGAGTTCCAGCTCCGCTTTAAATTCATACCTGAAGTTTAGATCAGATCTGAGGCTGTTTTTAGTCATGCCTGGGGAATTCATGAGTTTATAAGACTCATGCATTCCCCCAGACCCACGAGATACCAGGAATGCAGTTTAAACATTCAGCCTGCCATTTAAAAATGGCACTCCCAGGGTGATTTCAGACACGACGGGGCGGCCTTCGCCCCGTCAAGGAATCACCCTGTTGATTCCCCACCGGGATCAATATCAGCACGTCAACAGATGTGCCGGCTGATCCCGGCGGGGAATCTGGGGAGGGAGCGGGGCCGCACGGTGCTACGTGCGGCTGCACAACCCCGCCCCCCGCGCTCCCTAGGCCGCCCGCCCTGCCGGAGATGGGTGGGCGCCGTGGCCAATGCGGCCACAGTGTCCGCCCACCCCCCCCGGGGCATTGACCACGGCCCGGAATCCCGCCACTGATTGCAGGCCGTGGTCTGGGGACAGACGAGACAATTCCCCTGATCACGGGCGGGAATCACATTGAACATGCAAATGGAGATGGTCTGGGGAGGACCTCCGTTTGCGTGTTCAATGTGATTCCCCCCTGTGATTCATGGGGGTGAAGATCTGGTGGGCGGCTTCCGTTTGCCCCAACAGGCGTTATGAGACCACGATCACCATGTGGGAATTCCCCGTGGTTGAGCGTGACCTCGTAACGTCTGAAAATACCTTCAGCAGCAGCAACAGCGGCTGCTCCCGAGTGTTTGTAGCCAGCTCTGCTCTCACAAGCACACACCTCTCCCCCTTTTTTACAGAGGCAGCGGAGAGGACAGAGAGAGCTCTCTGACAGCACACGGGGGAGTTTCCCCACCTCTCGAGAGCAGAGGAGAGCGCATGTTCCTTCAGCCCCCCCCCCAAGCAAATTCTGGAAGCTTTGAAATATGCATTGTGGAAACCCTGATAGCAAGGGCTCTCAAATGCAGATGTTTCAAGACACAGCACACGCAAGTGGCGTTTAAATGTGCAGCTAATATGGGCATTTAATGCCACATGCACGTGTGTCTGTCACATGTAAAAATGGCCTATATGTCAGAACTGAGTTTAACGTGGGGCTGGAGCTCAGATTGCCTCACTCACATGCCACAGTTATCCAGGGCTCATTATACAGCTTCCGGATTCTCACAGACATCAGATTCTTAATACATAACAAAGAACCAGTGAAAGAGAATCATATAAGTAGGAGTGTGCATTTTGTTTCTGTTTCCCTAATACCTAAAACAAAATTTCTCAATTTTGCTTTAGTTATTAGGGAAACAGAAAAGAAATGTAGTGCAAACAGAATTCTGTTTGCTAATTTCATTTTGCCTCTAAAACTGACTGATGTGTCTGAGAGGCAAATCAATGGGTAAAAACAGAACTCCCTCCCTGCCCACATCCGCCTTTCCCCCTCCCTCCGCACCTTCAAATCCCTCCTCAAAACCCACCTCTTCCTCGCGACCTTTCCCAATGCCTGTTAGAACTTTCCTCTCAATATTTACTGTCTGCCCTCCCCGCGAACTCCTGCCTAACTGCAACCAAGCCAAGCACGTGCACCTGAGACTTCGCATCCGCTTGAATGTTATTTATCCCTTGTCTCTCCCTATGTCCCCTCTCCTTGGGTGTTTTCAGATGTGACGGGGCCAATTGGCCCCGTCACGAAATCAATGAATTGATCCCCCACCGGGATGACCCATCATGCCCTAACAGACATGCCGGGGGATCCCGGTGGGGAATCGGGGAGGGGGCGGGGCTGCGCGGTGCAACCCCTCTGGGGAGACGGGCGGCCGCCGCGGCCAATGCCGCCACAGCGCTCACCCGCTATGGTCACCGGCCGGAATCCCTGTGGGGATTTCGGGCCATGGCTGCCATCCAGACGTGACGGCAGGGGTCACCACGGTGGGGAATCGCCTTCACCATGCGACGGCCTCCGGTCCCGTCGATTCTTCTGCTCGCGTGGTGAATGTGATTCCCCACCGTGGTAACATCTGGGGGGGAACATCCGTTCCCCCCAACAGACGTTACGTGGTCCAAGCCACCACAGGGAATTGACTGTGGTTGACATTGACCATGTAACATCTGAAAATACCCCTTGTCTCCCCCCTCCGTGTCTATTAGATTGTAAGCTGATTGTTCTGTAAAGTGCCAGGAACACAGCTGACGCTATACAAATGCTTATAATAATAACAAGAGGGTGGCCCACTGTGGCTTGCGTTTTCACACTTTGGCCTGCAAGCCACCAGCACGTTTGTTGTTGCCCCACCAGATGCCCACCCTGGATTGCTCTGGAGCATGTCAGAGGCTAGCCTGGACTGCGATCTTGGAAACCTCTGGGTTCAAAGCCTGGGGTAGCCTCCACCTGATAGGGCCAAAATCGGCCACATTTGTGCTGCATGTTTGTCTCTGGGCTGGTCTGACGGCCCAGGCTGGGTCTGTGATGATGACCGTCATTGGCTGCCAGGGCTTCATGCAATGGTGGGGGGTAGGAGGATGGGACACTAGGTACAGCACAGGGACAGGGGTGGCCTGCAACATATTATGTAACTACTGACTGTAACTACTGTCTGCAGGGCCAGTGCTATCATTAGGCTGCTCAGGCGGCCGCTTAGGGCACCAACATAAAGGGGATGGCTCTTTTACTCCTGATCAAGCTGCCCCACTGTCACCACAGGTGATAAGTTTGTTAACAGGAGACCCCCTCCCACTCATGGCTACCGGGGGCAATGCACCCCAATATCCACTGTTCCTTTAACTTTGGGGGGGGGGGGATTAGTCTAATTACTTAAACAGGGGTCTCCATGTGTTCAGAGGGTCAGTCTGAGGAAAGTACGTGCTACAGACAGTTTACGTTACCTTCCCCAAATTACAGAAAGAGAGAGAGACAAGTGTTCAATAAAACTGCAACAGGTTTATTTCCCACATACACAAAACAGAGAAACACAGCCCCGGTCTGGCTGGCTGGATTTAAAAGGGGAAACACAAGCAGCTTGCTGGGAAAATTAAAGTACGGTAGGAGAAGGGGGAGGAGTGGGGTCTGGTGTCAGCTCAGTGATGGGGAGCGAGAGAACATGAACAAGAGAGAGACAGAGAGAGGGCTTCCCCAATTGGCTGGGGAAGTCTGGACCTGTGGTTACCTTTCCTTGCCTGTTGAGACGGGACAGGTGGCCCATGGACCCAGTGGAGTTCGGGGGATGGAGAAAGAAGAAGGAGGGCAAGACCAAAGTCTGGGAGATCCCTCAACTCAGACACGCACAGAGTGACTTGCACATATCTGGATCCCAAGGTTTCTCAGAGGTTGAGGGAAAAACCAGGGGCAGTTATCAGATGCTAGACAAAGGGCTTGGGGAGGCTACGAAGGGTCGTTGGGGGTACACAATGGGTTAACGAGGGGAGAAGTCACAACTTTTACTTCCATCACAAAGGTGACTCCAAGATATGCACAAGATATCTTTGACACACAGGGAAACTGTAAACAAAAAGTGGAGGGAGGGAAGGCAGGGCTAACAACAGACTTCTAGGATTCAATAAGTGTGTGTCTGGGTTCTCTTGGAGGGGAATGTGGAGATAGACTGTTGCCGCTCTGAGTCATGGCTACCAGTCCTTTGTCACAACAGGGTGAGCATCCCTATCCTTAATGACTCCATTCCTTATTCAGAGGGCTCTCCCTTCCAGTCCTTTTCTCAGCCTTAGGTTGGTATTTTTCCATGAGTAATCTCTTTTGGCTAGGAGCTAGGGTGGTTGGGCCTGATCCTTATTTTCCATGCTTCCCCCCTCCCTCTTGCATCCAGTGTGGGAAGACTATGTCTTTCCCCCAAGTCTCCTTGCCCTTGGTTGCCCCTGGGGGCTTTACCGACCCCCAGGTCCAAGTTAGTTGACTATCACATGGGGGGCTATCAATTTTGGGGGGACCAGGGGTTCTGTCTAACATGCTCTGCATTTGATGGCACCGCAGGGGCATCCCCTTTAACTTGCTGCCCTAGGTGGCCTTGACAATAAGCTCTGCACTGGATTGGGGGTGGGGGTGGGAGAGGTGCCCCTAGGTGCCCCACCTGACACACCAGCCCCCAGCTCCACCTCTGATCTAGCTTCCACTGTCATCTCTCCTGCTCCAGCTGTTGCTGTCACTTCTCCTGCAAGTTGAAGGGGGTGCCTCTCCTGTCCCTGATCCAGCTGCCACTGCTGGTAAACTCTGAGGCTGGGTCGGGGGCCAGGGAGCAGGAGGGATCAGGCCTACCAACCCCTCAGTGCCCAAGAAGCAGACTGTGCATGTACATGTTGTGCACTAGCTGTGTGCACATGGGGGTTGTGCATAACATGCGTGTGGGTTTCATCTGAGGTGCACAATGTGCACAGGTTACACAAGGGGCACACACGCAGGGGTTTGCCTAGGGTGACAAAAGTCTTTGCACTGGTCCTGACTGTCTACAGTTTCAGTCTCTAACTACTACAGCCTGTCTGTAACTACTGACTGTACAGTGCCAGGTACATCATTGGCACTATATAAATAAGTAAAACAAACAACAAAAACAAAACAAAACATTACAAAACAAAACAAAACAACAACAATAATAATAATAATAAATTTTATTTAAAAAAAAATCTCCATTCTCCCCCCCCCCCCGGGCTTTGTGGTCAGTGGCCCAGCAGGGTGCACATTTGTTCTGTGCCCCAACCTGGGTGACAACATGTCCACTGTAGCTGCCTGAACAAGGTTGGGTCAGGTGGCAGCTGGCTGGCAAAAAGTCACTAGGTAGGGGGAAGGGAGGGAAGAGCAGGAGATTGGAGTCATGCCTGCCAGCCTCCTCTGTAATGGACGGGACACCTAACAGTTAACAGCAACAGTCTGGGGATTAGAAAGCATCACAGAGGTAACTTAAAGCAAGATGATGTCTTTGTGATATCTATTAGCCAGAGGGGAAGCCAATCATGACTCCAGTCTCTTGATTTATTATTATTATTATTATTATTATTATTAATAATAATAATAATAATAATAATACATAAAAATTCATTTTTATATAGCGCCCCCTGCCATAGCACAATTTCATTTTCATTTTAGTTTAGTTTCCCTGTTTGTTTTATTTTGTTTTAATTTTGGGTTTTTTTAAATTCCATTTTCCATTCATTTCTATGGAGCGTTTTACACACAACAATTTAACACAACTTTTAATCCTCACTACAACCCTGTGATGTAGGTCAGGCTGAGAAAATATTGTGACTGGCCCAAGGTCTCCCCTTTCCCACTGTCATCTGGCTTTATGCAACAGTGTTTTGCCTCTTAGACACATGTCAGACAGACAGGCAGTCTGAGAGGCAAAAGGAAAGGCAAGCCATATGTCCATAGAAATGAATGGAAAATGAAATTTTAAACGAAAACAAAATTAAAAGAAAGCAAAAAAGCATAACTTTTTTTTTTTTTACAGGGAAACTAAATTAAGGCAATAATGAAATTGTACCCTCATGCACACACCTACCTGTAAGTTCAGTTTGGTATAAATGGAGAAGATAGTCCACCTGAAATTTCCCTTGTATGGATCCTGAAAACAGAGGGTAATTTCAGACGTGACGGGCCCGGAGGCCCGCCACACTGAATCACGCACCAGGATCCATTTTGGATCCCAGTCAGGAATCAGGTCAGTCATCCTTTAGATGTGCCGGCCTGATTCTCACCAGGGATTGGGGCGGGGGCGGGGCTTTGTGGCACGATGTGCGGCCGCACAGCCCCGCCTCCCCGCGCTCCCTCAACCACTCACCCTCTGGGAGACAGGCGGGCACAGTGGCCAATTTAGCCACTGCACCCAATCTGGTATCGCGGTTTGGGGCACGGTCAGGGATGGGCCAATGGTACAGATGTTACTTTTGGCCCATCCTGGAACATGGCCAATCTAACCATGCTTCCTGAGGTGAGACTGGCCTCACCTCCTGAAGTGTGGTTATTTTGATTCCCACCAGGTATGGTGGTGAACATGGTGAACATCTGGCGGGAATCTTTTAGACGTAACGGGACAGATGGCCACAACAGGGGATTCACTGTAGTTGACCGTGGTCCCATTACATTTGAAAATATGATGATGATTTATTAATTATTATTATTACTATTATTATTAGCATTTATATAGCACCAGCGATGTGCCTGGCACTTTACAGAGTATAAGATAGACATGGTCCCTGCCCAAGAGCTTACAATGTAAAGACAGGGGGAGGGGAGACAGGGAAGTGGGAACAGAGGGAGAGACAAGGGATGCAACAATCATGAGGATGCGAGAACTCAGGTACATGTTCTTGGCTTGGTTACAGTACATTGGGAGTTTGCAGATAACAGGTGGGGGATAATCCTAGGTGGGATTGGTTAGCAGGAGTTGGGAAGGGCATAGCTGAAGAGGTTGGTTTTGAGGAGGGATTTGAAGGTATGAAGGGAGGGGGCAAGGCAGATGTGGGCAGGGAGGGAGTTCCAAGCATGTGGGGCAGTGAGGAAGAAGGGATGAAGGTGGTTGAGGGAGCAGCGGAGGCATGGGAGGGCAAGGGAGGGGATGGAAGAGGAACCAAGTGCTCGAACAGGGGTTCGGAGGGAGATCAGGGCAGAGAGGTAGGGGGGAGCGAGGTTGTAGGGCTTTGTAGGTGAAGACGAGGAGCTTGTGCAGAATACGCTCAGGAAGGGGGCGCAAGTGGAGAGAGGAGAGGAGAGGCTGCACATGGTCAAAGCGATAGTAAGTAGAGAAGGATGAATACTATGGAAAGTGTCCATAGATGCTAATTTAAATATTCAATTCAATTCTTTATTATCTGCTACTAGCGAACACCATGCTCTGAAAGAAAAAAATAAAAACAATACAATAAAATACAGATCTGGACTGCTTAAAATTACAAGGGTTACAATGTTTTGGACAACATAAAATGTTTCTTCAGTTCCTCTGCCTTAAAGGCAAATGCAGCTAACCTTAATAAAAATGCCTCCGGCTTTTGCTGCATGATCCATATTACTTTTTCCCATTTTGAAAAAGCCCCAAGGAAAATTGGGAGTGGAAAGAGGTACTTATTTCTAGGAGCACTATATAGTGGACATTCAAGGATGGAGTGAACTGTATCCTCTATCACCCAAATACAATAAGGACAAACCCTCTCCGATCTTGGGATTTCCAGTCTACAGCCCTCAATCATCGTTGTCTGGGTTTGTTCCAATATTAACCTAGTTAATGAATCTCTTACATTTGGTTGCAAATCCAAGGCCAGGTATTTCTCCAAGCCTTCCCGTTTTTTCCAAGAAATATATAAGGGGGCTATATGTGAGCAGCGCACTGTCGCCAAGTTGTTTTGATGTGCCACATTGCGAATTTTCCAATAGAGTAATAATTTGTCAGGTTGGGAGAAAAAGCTTTCATTACCAGTAAGGTGATAACCAAATCCCATCACAATAATATTGGACACATACCACAGCTATGGAGATTGACAGGTTGTGACTAGAAGATGCTCTTCTAGCAGACACATTTTGGGAAACCTCCTTGGGGAGTAGGTTAAAATTTGAAACCAGAAAGCTAGGATCCTGATAGCAATTCATGTACTAATTGCATCCATGCCTGTTTCTAATAGAAGAAAAGATGCGGGGACTGATTGGGGCACACCTAGCAACGAGCACAAAAACTTGTTTTGTGCAATATCCATCTCCTCCCCTGCCACATAGCCCCATCATACCTCTGCACCATATAGTAGCTCATCATTGATCTTAGCATTGTAAGCCTTTAATGGAGCAGAAATTGATCTCCATGCTACTTCATGGTAAAATTTCTTGATGGCACCAGCTGATTGGGATACTTTATATTTAAGGGTGCAGAGGTGGAGGTTCAAAGATGTAGCATCTGAGAGGTGGGCCCCCAAATAGTTATCGCTTAACCACCTCCAACCTACTCCGACCCATCCACCAGGAAAATATTTTTGTCCTCCTCCTCCCACACCATGATCTTAGTCTTATCATAATTTATTCATAAGTTATTCTGCAAACAGAGTCCCTCAAATTTCAACAAGGCCCTCGAAGGCCTATCAGAGTCCTGGATATGATTGCAGTATCATCTGCAAACATGCAGATGGCAACCACAGATGATAGCAGAGTAGGTGGATGAAAATCTCCACATGGCATCTCCCCTATTATATCATTTACAAACAGGTTAAAAAGTTGCAGAGCCCAAATGAATCCTTGCCTAACTAGCCGTTGTGTAAAAAATGTAGGTGATAAATCACCACGAAGCCCCCATCTAACCTGTGCCTATATGTTGGCATGATGTACCATCAAAAGCTTAAGTAGAGAGGGATCTAAGCCCCAGTGATACAGTTTACACCACAAATCTCTTCAGATCGTACAAATAAATATTCTATCTAATTATTTCAAATTGTGGGCATTTTCACACAAGACTCTCCACCCGCTACCCACCCACCCATCCACTATACATGTTACAGGGCACCCATAGGGCAACACTGCAGCCCTGCAACATGTATAGTGGGTAGGTGGTGGGTGGGTAGTGAGTTGGAGAGTGTCTTGTGTGAAAATGCCCTGTGTTCAGGTGGCTTTTGTGTTCTCTCTTTCTGCTGCATTTAAGCAAGCTAATTTACTGCAAGGAAGATTCTTTTAAAAAGAGCAGATTTTGAGTGGACGTTTGAGCATTTTCAAAGCAAATTAATTTCAGCTTTGTACCTGAAAACATCTAAGGGCCTGTTTTAAGAGTTTTTTCTCATCCAGTCAGTGGAACAGAAACATACTATGTGACCGATGTGCCTAGTCAAAACAACCCAAATTTTGTTAATTGGAGCCTTCCAGTGTTCTGTTTCTGAATGGCTGAAAGAAAAACAATTATACACAGACATCATATGATGAATACATTTGAAAAAAATCACTGTGCCCATGGACACGTTGCAGGAAAAGGTATATTTGTCTGCTGAATTATGTTATGAATTATTCACACAGCTCTAATGGGGCTGTACCATGTCCTTTGTACCTTCAAAAGCTGTGGAGCAATTCTCTTCCAGATGCAGAATTGAAAGAATAAGATGGGGATAAATGAGACTGATTTCATTTACACTACTAAGGTCATTGACATGACTCTGGAAATGTAAAGGAGTTATAAATATAATTTACTCCACTTCCTAACCCTTTATACTGCCAGAGTGGTGCAAAGTGGCTTTAGTGTAAACCAAAACAAAAAACTAAAAAGTTTAAAAAAAAACTTAAATGCACAAGAGTTTTCTTAAAATACAAACAAAAAACCAATTCAGTATAATTATAATTCAAAAAACCTTCCACTCCATACATTGCAACAAAACATAAATGCCAAAAAACACAGAAATTAATTCACAATTAGAGCAATATTTAATATTTTATCCTCATCAACATAAATGTAATATATGTATTAAATTCCTTACCATACATACTTTTATTCATTTTTATCAATAACTAAACTTGCAGTTTTTACAATTATGAAACTGTAATATATTATCATAATTCGACAATGAACAATTTTGTCAGAGTACTATAAGTCTGTTTCTACATAACTTCATTGTGTACAATGAATTGTATAATGTCTACACTCACATTCTTTACTTCATTGTATGAACTGTATACAATTTGTATACATGTAAATAACAGATTTAATGCACTCTGACAAAATTGTTTCTTGACGAATTATGATAATAAATTACAGTTTCATAATTGTAAAATGTAGGTCAAGCGGTTTCCTCAAAAATGGGACTTCAGGAGTCCCCTGTTTATAATGAACAGTGGTGTGAGTGGGAAAGGGGGGTGGGAAATGGGCAGACGCGCACACCCATGCACTTCCAGTCAATCCTAGTGCTCTAGAGCTCTGGCTCTTCCCGTGCTGGGAAACGTGCCCGTCAGGATAGTGTTTGGGCTTCAATAATCTCAAGGAGACACAGTCCCTATTATCAGAGGGTTTAGAGCGAAGTGGCAGACTGAAGCTTGTTGGTTCCACAGTAATTATCCACACAATAACACTCACACTAGGTGGGGGGAAAGGGGATGCATAGTGCTCTTGAGTCAGGGAAGGAAGGTTAGGTCCAGGGACACAGGGGCACAGGGGTCAGGGGGGAAGAAGGAGACACTCATGACGGGACTCAAGGAGAAGGGCGGAACCCTAGGAGGGGGGGAAATGCCATCCAGACACTCACCAGTCACCCTCCTTGCATTCCCCTCTTGCGCAACCCCAGGACAGGAAAGAATACCAGGACTCAGGCAATACCCACACAACCCTCTATAGACTCAACCGCAAGTAACGCACAAGCACGATACTCTCCGAAATACAAATGCCAGGAACTTAGCTTTCAGAAGGGCCAGCTTCTCTCTCTGATTACCGGCACCGACTAAGTCTCAGCGCTGGCTATTTATTTGTGTAGCTCCACCTCCTGATGCGCCTGAAGCCTTGCGGAGTGCCGCAAGAGCCCCGGGCGTGACCCCACCTCCGCTGCTGCACCTGGAAGCACAAGTGTGCTATCGGCCTCTGGACTGGTTTCCTGGGCAACAGGCAACGCCGGCGTTGTCGTTGGGGGAACAGCGGCCTGAGGCCCAGCGGAAGAGGTAGGAGTGGTGCCCGGATGAGCATTCTGGAGGGGGCGGGACCACCTTCCCCTGACAGTACCCCCCTCGCTGAGCACCCCAGCCAAGGCCCCAGGAGGGATGGGGGCGACTGGGATGCCGGAGGTGGAACAAGCGGACAAGGTGGGGGGCGGAGACCAGGGATGCAGGTTCCCAGGACTAGTCCTCAGGGCCATAGCCCACCCAATCCATGAAGTACTGAAGGTGACCCTGATGGAACCAGGAGTCAAGAATGGCCCGAACCTTGTATTTGGGGTCCAGGGTTGACGAGGGGAGAGGTCGAACTACAGGAGTTACGGGAGTCACCCCGGAGGTGGCTTTGAGCAGAGACATATGGAAGGTAGGAAGGATCTTCATTGATGGAGGGAAGCGCAGGGTGTAAGTGACCTCATTGATCTTGTGAAGGATCAGGAAGGGCCTGAGGTAATGATGATCAAGTTTTTTAGAAGGGCGGGAAGAGTGATAATGGCGTTGGTTCAACCATATGAGGTCATCGGGTTGGATGGGGGGGGTGTCCCAAAGGAACACAAAGCATTTCACATAGAGATGGTGGGGGATTTCAGATGTTACGAGTTTGAAATTTACCCCGCCTGAACCACAGTCAAACACGGGCCACGTTTGACTGTGGTGAACGTCTGTTGGCTCACTGCCAGATGTGCACCACAGCCAAACGCAACCCGTGTTTGCATTCACCACACTTCTGGACCTCCGGACACGAGGAGGTTGAGAAGTGTGGTGAAAGGCCACCATGGCCGTGGTGAATGGAAAGTAACTTCTGTTTACTTACTGTTCACCGTGGTCAATGGATTCCACCCCCGCCTGTGGTTGCGGTGTCGGGAGTGGGGAGGGGTGCCGGGGAATGCAGGGGGCAGGTCCATGTGGCAGCATGCTGCCCCGCATGGCCCCGCCCCCTCTGAGGGGGTTGCCACTTTAGACGTGACGGGCCATGGTTTGGCACTCCCCACAGCCAGGGGCAATGGGGTGCACGTCTGTTGGCTCTCCCCTTCACCCCCAGCCATGGTCCAAACCACCCCACGGCTCGTGGTGAAAGCGGCCGCCCGTCACATCTGACATCACCCTAAGAATTTGAAAGGTTCAGTTTTTAACTAAGAAGCTGAAGTTGGAAATGTTTAGACAGGATCATTAGAAATGTGGGAGAGAACCGTTAGGTCCCATTGGTTAACTAACAGGACATTAATAGCTATGCATTCTGCAAGTTTCATACCCTCAGTAATTGGATGAAGGAGTCACATTAAATTGGTATTGTGGCAGTTTGAACAATCAAGTATATGGAGTACTATGTGTGAAATCACATCCTATTCGAAGGCCTCCCTTCTGCAGTCAGATCTGCCCGTGTGAACCCACTTGTGGAATCATGTGAAAACAGACATACCACTACCTCCACTTTAACACCACTTTAACATGTCTTATGCAAGTTGCAGGGCTGTATTGGTGCCCTATGCAGCCCTGCAACATGCATAAGACATGTTAATGTGGTGTTAAAGTGGAGGTAGCGGTATGTCAGTTTTCATGGTCTAAGCAGGCAGTGAAGAGAACTATTTCCCTAAAACACTACGGCCTTTTTCACACGGATACTCTTAAGATAAAATGGGTGTTACATTTTATTATACATGTTGCAGGACTGCAGGTGTGCGCTATGGGTGCCCTGTAACATGTATAATAAAATGTAACCGTGTTAGAGTGTCTATGTGAAAAGGGCCTACTACTAATTCTACCAAATTCTGGCTTCCCGGAATGAAGCATGGTTCACTCTGCACTTGAGAAGGAGAAACAAATAGTAGTTGGTGCACCTCTTTGTGAAAATGGGTGCATTATTATTCTTACTTTACATTCTGGTAGTAGAGAGGTCCCTCCAGGGTTCCAGTGTAAGAGGCACTCTACATACACATTTTAAGATACAATCACTGCACTGAGGAGTTTGCAGTCTCCTCAGCAAGAGAGACAAATCCAAATCCAAAGGTGCATGCCTTGTTGGGTCTCTCTTCTCTCCATTGACCAGACAATCATCAGTTGCTCTGGGTAGGTGCCAAGTACTAAAAATATAGCTAATATTGAAGAGGATAAAGAAAAAGACCGTGGAAGACTAAAACTAGCAGAAGATGAGGCAATAATCCAGGATGGAGCACCTTTTCCCTCCCATGGACCGCTTTGAAAATTAATACAAGCTCCAAGTTGGGGACAGGGGTGCTTCAGGTGCGCAATGAGGAAGAGGAAGGCCCAGATCATGTATCTGCTTCCTATCCTTGTGTGCAGGCCCTCTCTCTACTTCCTTACCCTGAGCTCAGTTTTTCAGTGCTTGGTAGGAATGGGATCCAGGGGCCAGAGCCAAGAATTGGAAAGGAACCCCATAAAAACTAGTTGTGGGTTGTGCTTGGCCCCCAGGCCTGAGGTTCCCCACCCGTGCAATAAACAATTAATTTGCTATACCCTTGCCTTTGCTCAGTCACGTAATGCAGCAAGGCAAAAGTGGTGGTTGCTACGCCTGCAAATAACTGTGGATAGTCAAGGAGTTTTACAAGTGTGTTTTGTAAGCCACCCTGAGCCTTCTGGGAAGAGCAGGGTAAAAATCAAAATAAAATAAAAGAAAGAAAGAAAGAAAGAAAGAATTGGGGCTATTCATTTGTAGCTGGGGTAGTCAGAACAAATGCTGGGTTGGGAATTACTCCAAGGCTGCCCTGTCTCATCTGTGCTCCATTACCCTGAGTTCAGTTTTTCTGTGCTCGGTAGGAATGGGATCCAGGGGCCAGACCCTATCAAATTAGTTGTGCACCGTGCCACTTGGCCTGCGCAAGCCTCATATTACCTGCTGTTTGGACAAAGCCAAAGCATGTGATAATTGCAAACTGTTTTCCCACACCACTCCCAGAAATAAGTAAGCAGAGAATGCAGTCACTAGAATGGCATGGGGAGTTAGCCATACTGCAGATTCTGCGTGAATGTCCTGTGACTACAATGCAGTTAAATTACAACAAGGAAATATCTGTAATGTGACAATGGAATAACATAAATGCCAATATAAAATAACTTTGTGTTACGATTGCTTTGTACTCTAAAGCGACTGTCATGCAGTAGGGGATGTGACTAGACTGTAATAACAATGTGACTGTAATGTGCCAGCAGAGTGACTGGTAAGTTATTACAATAGGTGAGGACTCCTTGCTAAATGCAATTTGGCATAAGACTTTAAAAGTTCTTAAGAGTCTGATCCAGAGTTCAGTATTTTTCCATTCATTTCAGAGGGTACTGGATCAGAACCCTCTGAGAGGCCACTACTCCACCATAGCCATTGTTCTCTAGTCAGCCAGCCAATCACATTGGGGTAGTGCAGGATGATTAGTTCCTAAGTAGGGTCATCTCCTCTGATCAGAGTTAGACTATAACAGATTATTAATACAGAGTTAGAATAATATTCTATCTAATTATTAATATAGAATTAGAATATAGCAGATTATCAATACAGATTATCAATACAG
This sequence comes from Sphenodon punctatus, assembly GCA_003113815.1. Lineage (NCBI taxonomy): Eukaryota > Metazoa > Chordata > Lepidosauria > Sphenodontia > Sphenodontidae > Sphenodon > Sphenodon punctatus. The sequence continues at coordinate 4,524,353 of QEPC01012389.1, forward strand.
AGTTTCTGAAGTTAAGAGGTACATCTGGCCAAGTATGAGAGAACCTGTCAACTTTCTTGGCTTTTCTTCTGGTGTGTGATTCCACTTTTATTGGACCAATTCCTAATGGTGAGAGTAAGCAAGCTTTTGGGCCACACGGGGTCCTTCCTCAGGCATGCAAGAAATCAGAACTACAGACTGAGCAAATGCAAGGCAGGAACACATGTATATGTGTGTATATAAAACACATCTAATCATTTTTGTGGGAGACAGGAGGAAGGGTGCTATTGAGAAAAAAAGTCACTAGGGTATCAATATTCTAGAGGAAAAAGCCAATGCTAAAGCCTCTGGAACTCTTAGCAGCAGCAGCAGCAGCTTTGTAATGGCTGTAGGAGACGTAGCAAGGCTGTACTGGTCCTGGGGTTATGTCCCAATTATGGGTCCGGGCAAGGGAAGAGGGTCTCCAGGGTGAGGGAGAGTTCTTACCCATGAAGGCAGTGCCAGCTCAGCTCCCAGTGCTCTCCCCTGACCCTGAGAGGTAGCAACACCACCAGGAAGGAAGTTGAGTCAACACTCCTTTGCAAGTAGCCGGAGTACAACTAGGAAATGTTCAGAATGGGTGCAGGTTGTGTGCTGACACCACACCCTCTTCCTTTGAAAATCTCTTAGCAGCATTCAGGTTGCTTGTAAAATGCCCACTAGAGTTCAGGGCCTGGGCTCAGTTGAGCCCCCTTCCACTGTGGTAGCTACACCCCTGGTAGAAGACCAAGGGCACTTTCCCATGTGTGGGAACACGACCATACGAGGCTGCAGGTGAAAAAGTGCTTGCAGATTGCAAGCATTTTCCTGCACATGTGGAGGCGCTAATCTATTTCATTGCTGCTGTAATGCACATTTACAAGGCCACTTGACAGAGCTGGATTTCACAGCCTGGTCAAGCGGCCTTGTAAATGCTCATCACAGCGGCAATGATGCGGATTAGCGTCTTCATGTGTGTGGGGAAACGCGCATGATTTACAAGCACATTTTCGCACGCAACCTCGTAAGGTCGTGTTCTCGCATGTGGGAAAATGCCCCCCAAATATCTAAATAGCTGTACAGAAATAAAAGGGATCACTCTAGCTCCCTCTGTTCTTGGGAAAATTCCTGTAATTCTGGAATTTAATCTAAAAGAAAGAAATTGGTGGAAGGTTGGTTTATTTTATTTTTTTGATTTGTTGATGGAAAAGGGAGGAGTACGGGAAAAGGAAGAGAAGTGAGAAAGAAAAACAAAAGAAACCAGAAAAAGGAAATATTTGGGAGGTGGTGGTCAAAAATATTGGAAACATTTGAGGAGGGGGTGGGGATTAAAATTTCCAGATAATATTTTCATTAACATTTTCATTTGCACACACATTTTTCATTAAAAAGCTTCAATTTAACAATTTGACCAGGTCTAGAATTCTGGTCTGCATTCCTCAGATTGACTTCCATGTGACCGAACAAAAAGACACAATGATGTTACCAGGCAACAGAGCTAGTTTCAACTGCCATATTGTTATTCATAGTCTGAGCATGGAAATTTTCCTTTTTGTTTGGGGGTTTTCTGGTTTTTTATTCATCAAAAAGAATTAACTTGAAATCTTTTAATAAACCACCAGTCCAAAGTAATCATTCATTGCAGATTATAGAATATCACTTGTACATAATTTACCTCAGACTTTTTCAGTCTCCCAAGTAAACACATTTAATATGTACTGATTATGTACTTATGTTTATAGTGTTTTAACTAGGCATTTTAAAAATGTAGTATTTACTTGCTTAAATCTGTGTTTTGTGATGTGTATTATTCACCCACGATACCCTAACAGCTCTTTTGGAAGGTTTGTGGTTTAGGAGCTTAGCACCTATTTTGGAATGCATGCTGATTTTGCAAGCACAGAATATTTACTTGAAAGGCTGTGATTTGGCATATTTTAGCGAGCGAATTTTGGACCCAGCAGACTGTAGAGACTCGTAAGGAATTGCTACAAGTCCTTCCTAGTGCTTATATTCCTAGTGCTTCCTAGTGCTTATAGTCCTTCCTAGTGCTTATATTCCTAGTGCTTCCTAGTGCTTATAGTCCGTCCTAGTGCTTATATTCCTAGTGCTTATATTCCTACTGCTTATATTCCTACTGCTTATATTACTGACTCGATGGGCCATCATGTTTCCTTAGGTCCATTATGTCAATTTAGCTGTAATGCAGTAATATTAAACGTACATGCCTATTTTCTTTACAAGATCTTAGTACAAAGTGCTGTATATCTACAAAGCTAAGCAAAATCATTTGGGTAGATTGCTAAGCTATCTTATCCCCTCCTGCTTTTCTGAGGATCTGGAATGTTACTCCACATTATGGACCTATGCTACAAATAAAAATAATACATTTAAGTGTTTATATGCAAATATGATGGGAGAGAATTAGAATGTATGATGCTAAATGAAGATCTAGACATAATAGGCATCTCAGGGACCTGGTGGAATAAGGATAATCAATGGGACACTGTAATACCAGGGTACAAAATATATAGAAATAACAGAGTAGATCGAGCTGGCAGTGGGGTGGCTCTATGTTAAAGACAGCACTGAGTCAAATAGGATTAAAATTTTACAGGAAGGGAACTGTCAGGGCATGCCTTACTGCGAGGCAGTTCAGGGCAGCCACCCGGGACCCTGTTCCTGGGCGGGCCCCACGCTAGGGCCACATTTTTTAAAAATTAGTTATTATTATTATTATTATTATTATTTTGCCACTTCAGTGCAGGGCCCCTCACCTGGCCCGCCCGGCTGACTTCGACTACTCTGGAGATGTCAGAAGTGGAGGGC